>CM077234.1:33380274-33608313 GCA_039654775.1 Spinibarbus caldwelli | reverse complement strand
GAAACAGTATGCAAATTAGCGTCTATGCTAACATTAGCCAAAATGGTTATTGAAGTATAACTCTGGAACGGAATGACCTATCTTCACCAAACTCGGTGTACATGTGTACGAGCTCAATCTTTGGCCAAATAAAAAAACCCGCGCATCTCTGCCACTTGGGGGCGCTATAATACGGAAAAAACATAAAAACAGCTATAACTATGCAACCGTTGGTCCGATCAACTTGAAAATTGGTATGCAGCTGCTTGGTCCAAAGGGGCACGATCGCCTATGAGGATATTGGCGTATCTCAAAAAACATGGCCGCCATTGGCCAAAAACTTTAGTCACTTATTTGGCATGGTTAACAGAGGTCGATCGGAACGAAACTCGGTGGGCATGTTCGACTCATGGCCCTAAAGGTCTGTAAGAATATTCAAAGAAATCGGCCACTAGGGGGCGAAATTTTGTTTTTTAGTGAATAAATGATTGAATATTGCACGATTTTTTAAACATCCACACAATATGCATATCATTAGATAGATCTCCTCATAATACACAACTTTGCCTCAAGAACCATTGCTGTCAATCAAATTGTTCTTTAATTATTTGGAAATATGTTTAAAACCTACTTTTGCGAACTAGTCTCTGGTTTTTTGTTCAATCTGGATCAAACCACTGCAGTGATAATCTCTGGACTCTCTAGATCAATAATTATCAAAAAAATGTTGAATTTTGTCCTTTGGTTAGCTATAATTGGCTCCTTTAAGAAAAGGGGCGTGGCCACATATACCCAAAAGCCTATAAAATTTAAACAAAAACTCGAAACTTTACAAAAGTTGGTGAAAACATCTGCCATATCACTCTTAACAAGCATAAGAAGTTTCATGGAGTTCGGACAAAAGGTGGCGCTATAACAGTAAAAAAAGCCTTCAAAAACACAATATTTCAGTAGTACATGAAAGTAAATCGTAAAAAAAATGTTCATATATTCACACATCCACTAGTTCTTCATATCATATGATAGATCTCCTCATTTGGAACAACTTTGCCTCTTGGATCCCTGCTGTCAATCGAAGTATTATTTAAATATTCTCAATAAAGTTCAAAACCAAGTTTTGCGAACTATTTCTAAGTGTTTCGTCCGATCGGAACCAAACAACTGCTGAAATGTTCTCTGGACATTGAAAATCAACAATTATTAAAAAAAAGTGTTTAAATTTCAACTGACTTTCGCAAAGTGGCCCCAAAACATTTAATAGTCGCGGCTCAATTTTACGAAACAGGCTATAACTCGTGAACGAAATGACATATCTTCGCCAAACTCGGTACACATGTGTATAAGAACAACCATTGGTCAAATAAAAACAAATTTCGCAGCTCTACCACTTGATGGCGCTATAAGATTGAAAAAACATAAAAATAGCTATAACTATCCAATCGTTAAGCCGATCGACTTGAAAATTGGAATGCAGTGTCTTTGCCCAATGTGCCATAAGGATCTATGAGGATATTGGGGTATCTCAAAAAACATGGCCGCCATAGGCCAATGAACTTTGAGCACTTATTAGACAAGGTTAACAGAAGTTGATCGGAACGAAACTCGGTGGGCATGTTCAACTCATGGCCACAAAGGTCTGTAAGAATTTTGAAAGAAATCGGCCACTAGTTGGCGCTAACGAGATTTTTGGCTCTGTAATCACGTGATGTTTCACACATCCACACAATATGCATATCATTTGATAGATCTCCTGAAAATGAACAAGTTTGCCTCAAGAACCATTGCTGTCAATCAAATCGTTCATTAATTATAAACAAATATGTGAAAAACCTACTTTTGCGAACTAGTCCCTGGTTTTTTGCCCGATCGGAACCAAACCACTGCAGTAATATTCTGTGGACTCTCTAGATCAATAATTATCAAAAAAAAGTTGAATTTTGTCCTTTGGTTAGCTATAATGAGGTCATTTATAAAAGGGGCATTGCCCAATATACCCAAACATCTATAAAACCTAAAAGCAAACTCAAAACTTTACAAAACTTGGTGAAAACATATGACAGATGACTCTTAATAAGTATGCACAGTTTCATGAAGATCGGAATATAGGTGGCGCTATAACAGTTAAAGATGCCTAAAAAACTCAAAATTTCAATGGAAAATGACCTCAAATTGCATAGCATGTTCATATATTCACACAAACACATAATCTTCATATTTTATGATAGATCTCCTCATTCTGAGCAACTTTGCCTCTGGGAGTAATGCTGTAAATCATATCGTTCATTAAATATTTACAAATATGTTATAAACCTACTTTTGCGAACTAGTCCTAGGTTTTTCGCTCAATCTTGATTAAATCACTGCAGTAATAATCTCTGGACTCTCTAGATCAATAATTATCGAAAAAATGTTGAATTTTGTCATTTGGTTAGCTATAATTGGCTCATTTATAAAGGGGAGTGGCACGATATTCCCGAAAGCCTATTAACCCTAAACGAAAAGTCGAAACTTTACGAAAGCTGCTGAAAACATGTGTCAGATGACTCTTAACAAGCACGCAAAGTTTCATAGAGATCGGACTATAGGTGGCGCTATAACAGTTAAAAAGGCCTCAAAATCACAAAATTTCTACACAAAAAGACCTCAAATTGCAATAAAATGTTCATAATATTCACTTATACACTATATCTTCATATCATACGATAGATCTTCTCATTCTGAGCAACTTTTCCTCTAGGATCACTGCTGTCAATCAAACTGTTCTTTAAGTATTTCAGATTATTTAAAATACCTACTTTTATGAACTAGCCCTCAGTTTTTAACTGAAAATCAATAAAATCAGTGCAGAATTATTCTCTAGACTCTCTAGGTCAATAATTATCAAAAAAATTTCAACATTTGCATTTGGACAACTAAAAACCCTTTATTTTATAATATGGTCTTTACATAGTGCACACAAAAGGCCTATGAATCCTTAAAGAAAGCCCTAAACTTTCTCAAAACTCTGTAAAACGATGCATAATTTCATTCTAAACAAACATGCAAAATTTAAGAGAGATTGAGCAAAAAATAACAATATAATTGTTATAAAGGATAAAAACACAGTGATTTATGAGAAATTGCTATTTATAACCACTAGATGGCAGCGGAAGACCACTAATGGGCTTATTAAGCATTAAAACAGTAATAGGTTTTCTTATGGAGTTATTATAAAATCACTGTTATAACATTTAAAATCACATTTAATTCAAGTTGACCATTTTATTCATACAGATATATCAGTTATAACAATTTTGCCAGATTATGAGTACAATGAAACCTGAAAATGACATGTAAACTCTTAAAAAGAGAAGACTTGCAATAAGTTTTGAGTCACCTATCAATTATTTCAAATATCTATATCTGCAACAAAATGTGTGTGCATGTATGTCCGTGTATGTGCATGTCTGTGTGTGGTTAAACTATCATATTAATAATCAGTAAGCATGCTAACACACACACACCATTTCATTTCTGTGAGTGTGTGTGTGTGTGTGTGTGTATGTGTCTGTGAGAATAGTGCCATACTATTCTCTATACTCTCTAGGTCAATAATTATCAAAAAAAATAAAAAATGTTGAACATTTCCCAGATAGCAAGCACACTCGGGCCGATTCTGGCTGAAATGCGGCACTGTCGGCTCAGTCTCGGCAATAATCACACCACGTTCATTCGTTTGGTCAAAGGAGAACTGGTTTCCTGACTGAGGCTGATCTTGTTTGGGTTCCTCGTCACTGTTGCCTTTTGTCTTGCTTAGTTGAAGACAGCTAATATTCAGCAATATTATTGACTTGACTGCACTGACGCCATTTCATAAGAACTGACCTGAATTATGACACACAGTGTTTTTTATATATATAATATACAGTAAATATAATAAATAAATAAATAAATTTAATTTACTTGTTGCTTTGTGGTTTAAAAAGCGTATTAATGTTTTTACTGTAGTGCATTTGTTCATTGTTAATATATATTTATATTAAAGTAATTGGTAATTTTATAATTAAAGCGTTTTTAATGTTTTTAAATGGTTGCATTTGTGTTTCACTGCTGAATTACATTTAGCAGTTTCTGGGCCACATTTGGCCCAGGGACCAAGTCGAGTCTCAGCCAGATCTGGCTTAAAGTGTCTGGGCCAGACCTAGGCCACATAAAATAACCACAAACCAGCCCTCAGTTTTTAACTGAAAATCATTAAAATCAGTGCAGTACTATTCTCTAGACTCTCTAGGTCAATAATTATCACAAAAAATTGAACATTTGCAATTGGTCAACTAAAAACCCTTTATTTTATAATATGTTCTTTACATAGTGAACCCAAAGGCCTATAAATCCTAAAAGAAAGCCCTAAACTTCCTGAAAACTCTGTAAAATGATGCATAATTTCATTCTAAACAAACATGCGCAATTTAAGAGAGATTGAGCAAAAAAAATAACAATATAATTGTTATAAAGGATAAAAACACAGTGATGTATGAGAAATTGCTATTTATAACCACTAGATGGCAGCGGAAGACCACTAATGGGCTTATTAAGCATTAAAACAGTAATAGGTTTTCTTATGGAGTTATTATAAAATCACTGTTATAACATTTAAAATCACATTTAATTCAAGTTGACCATTTTATTCATACAGATATATCAGTTATAACAATTTTGCCAGATTATGAGTACAATGAAACCTGAAAATGACATGTAAACTCTTAAAAAGAGAAGACTTGCAATAAGTTTTGAGTCACCTATCAATTATTTCAAATATCTATATCTGCAACAAAATGTGTGTGCATGTATGTCCGTGTATGTGTGTGTCTGTGTGTGTGTGGTTAAACTATCATATTAATAATCAGTAAGTATGCTTACACACACACACACACACCATTTCATTTCTGTGTGTGTGTGTGTATATGTCTGTGAGAAAAGTGCTGTACTATTCTCTAGACTCTCTAGGGCAATAATTATCAAAAAAAAATGTTGAACATTTCCCAGATAGCAAGCACACTCGGGCCGATTCTGGCTGAAATGCGGCACTGTCGACTCAGTCTCGGAAATAATCACACCATGTTCATTCATTTGGTCAAAAGAGAACTGGTTTCCTGACTGAGGCTGATCTTGTTTGGGTTCCTCGTCACTGTTGCCTTTTGTCTTGCTTAGTTGAAGACACCTAATATTCAGTAATATTATTGAGTTCACTGCACTGACATCATTTCATAAGAACTGAACTGAATTATGACACACAATGTTTTTTATATATATAATATACAGTAAATATAATAAATAAATAAATAAATAATAATAAATAAATAAATAAATAAATTTACTTGTTACTTTAAGGTTTAAAAGCATATTAATGTTTTTACTGTAGTGTATTTGTTCATTGTTAATATATATTTATATTAAAGTATTTGGTAATTTTATAATTAAAGCCTTTTTAATATTTTTAAATGGTTGCATTTGTGTTTCACTGCTGGATTACATTTAGCAGTTTCTGGGCCACATTTGGCCCGGGGACCAAGCTGAGTCTCAGCCAGATCTGGCTTAAAGTGTCTGGGCCAGACCTGGACCACATAAAATAACAGAAGTCACTCTCTAGTATGCGGGCCAGATCTGGAACACATCAATAAATAAGAGTAATTTTACAGGGCGTGGGCCGCATCTGGGCCAAAGGAAATTGTTTGAGTCGGTTTTCAGTGTGTGGGCCAGTTTTGGGCCAGGGACCCAACCAGAATTGGGCCAGAAGTTAAGCAAGGTTGTGGCCCAGAGGTGGGCCAGACAAATTTTGCTATCTGGGTTGCATTTGGACAACTATAAACCTTTCATTCAGACAGCACATGAGATGGTGAGGAGGGGAGAGAACACAGTCCAGACAATCGGCAGGGAATGAATGAAGACAGGCGGCCCAGGTGAGCAGCCACAGAGACCAGTCCAGGATGGCAGACCGTCAGAGAGCAGTGAAGGCAGTAAAGCTGGAGGCCGGAGGTTAGCAGCGGTGGCCAGACACTCCACACTAGTGATGTCACCAGCTCGGCACGGGCCTAGCAGCGTGGCAGACCCAGGGACAGTACCGGTTGCCCAATCTGCTGCACAGAACAAGACGAGACAGGACTGGACTGGGGACTGACGAGAGACTAAACCTACAAACAACTAGGTAGGGAATAAGCGGTATCACAGGATTGGTAAGACAAAGCAAGCAAACACTGATGTAGCACAACGAACTGGCAAAACTAGAGGGAAAGGGAGAACATTATAAAGCGACAGGAGAACATGAGGAACATGTGACAACACACAGGCAAACAAGAGAGAATGAGAGGGACAGGTGACAGAACTCAGACAAACGAGGACTAAACAAGGGGGCGTGGCAACAAGTAACAAGGAGGCAGGACAGGAGGAGCACATGGCTCACAACAACAAAGACAGCCATGTGCTCAAACAGAAAACAAACATAGAGACATGAAACAATGACAAGACAAACAAAACAGTGAGGGCAGGCTCCTGACATAAACAAGCATGCAAAATTTAAGAGAGATCGGGGAAAATATAACACTTTAATACTCATAAAGGTTAAAAACAGTGTGTTGTATGGAAAATTGCAATTTATTGCCACTAGATGGCAGTCGAAGACCACTAATGGGCTCATTCAGCTAAATAAAACAGTATTGTTCATAAGACATTATAAAATCACTGTTATAACATTTAAAATCACATTAAATCAAAGTTTACCATTTAGTTCATTCAGACATATCAGTTTTTACAATTATGCCAGATTATGATTACAGTAAAACCTGAAAATAACATGTAAACTCTTAAAAAGAGAATACTTGCAATAAGTATTTTGTCACCTATCATTTATTTCAAATATCTATATTTGCAAAAAAATTTGTGTGCATGTATGTCCGTGTTTGTGTGAGTGTGTGTAAGAATGCTTATTGATTATTCATATGATAGTTTCAACCATTTCATTTCTGTGTGTGTGTGTGTGTGTCTATGTCTGAGCCTATTGTCCATTTTCAATGTGTTTAACAGTCAGCTATACATCCAGGTTGGCCTAGACTGTAAAATTACACCACCTTAAGGCCTTAAGGCTCGAACCCCGGTAATCGCTGCTTGCAGCTATATTTATTATTATTATTATTCTGCCGTAAAACTGATCGAGCAGCCCAAACCGTAAGGCCTAGAGACTTGAAACTTGGCCAGATCGTAGAGCTCAGTCTGTGGAGAACGTATCAAAGTCTCAGCCCAATCGGCCAAACGGGGGCGGTACAGCGCAAAAAACAAAAATTTCAGACGTTTTTGGCCCTAACTTGTACATTTTTTGTCGTAGACTCAAAATTTTTTCACCGTTGCGATCCTTGGTTCAATACAAAAAAAAGTGTATTACGACAGATTTTCTCTACAAAGCACCGTTTTTCCGCAAAATTGACCTATATCCCAAACCTACTTTTACGAACTAGTCCTAGGTTTTTCGTCCGATCGGAACCAAACCACTTCAGAAATCTTCTAGGGACACTGAATATCAATAATTATCAAAAAAAAGTTGAAATTTTGATTTTCACGCGAAACAGTATTCAAATTAGCGTCTATGCTAACATTAGCCAAAATGCTTAATGAAGTATAACTCTGGAACGGAATGACCTATCTTCACCAAACTCGGGGTACATGTGTACGAGCTCAATCTTTGGCCAAATAAAAAAAACCGCGCATCTCTGCCACTTGGGGGCGCTATAATGTGGAAAAAACATAAAAACAGCTATAACTATGCAACCGTTGGTCCGATCAACTTGAAAATTGGTATGCAGCTGCTTGGTCCACAGGGGCAGGATCGTCTATGAGGATATTGGCGTATCTCAAAAAACATGGCCGCCATTGGCCAAAAACTTTAGTCACTTATTTGGCATGGTTAACGGAGGTCGATCGGAACGAAACTCGGTGGGCATGTTCGACTCATGGCCCTAAAGGTCTGTAAGAATTTTCAAAGAAATCGGCCACCGGGGGGCGAAATTTTGTTTTTTAGTGTATAAATGATTGAATATTGCACGATTTTTTAAACATCCACACAATATGCATATCATTGGATAGATCTCCTCATAATACACAACTTTGCCTCAAGAACCATTGCTGTCAATCAAATTGTTCTTTAATTATTTGGAAATATGTTTAAAACCTACTTTTGCGAACTAGTCTCTCGTTTTTTGCTCAATCTGGATCAAACCACTGCAGTAATAATCTCTGGACAGTCTAGATCAATAATTATCAAAAAAATGTTGAATTTTGTCCTTTGGTTACCTATAATTGGCTCCTTTAAGAAAAGGGGCGTGGCCACGTATACTCAAAAGCCTATAAATCCTAAACAAAAACTCGAAACTTTACAAAAGTTGGTGAAAACATCTGCCTCATCACTCTTAACAAGCATAAGAAGTTTCATGGAGTTCGGACAATAGGTGGCGCTATAACAGTAAAAAAAGCCTTCAAAACACAATATTTCAGTAGTACATGAAAGTAAATTGTAAAAAAAAATGTTCATATATTCACACATCCACTAGTTCTTCATATCATATGATAGATCTCCTCATTTCGAACAACTTTGCCTCTTGGATCACTGCTGTCAATGGAAGTATTATTTAAATATTCTCATTAAAGTTCAAAACCAAGTTTTGCGAACTAGTTCTAAGTTTTTCACCCGATCGGAACCAAACAACTGCAGAAATGTTCTCTGGACATTGGAAAACAATAATTTAAAAAAAAAAGTGTTTAAATTTCAACTGACTTTCGCAAAGGGGCCCCAAAACATTTAAAAGTCGCGGATCAATTTTACGAAACAGGCTATAACTCGTGAACGAAATGACATATCTTTGCCAAACTCGGTACACATATGTATAAGAACAAACAATGGTCAAATAAAAAAAAATTGCGCAGCTCTACCACTTGATGGCGGTATAAGATTGAAAAAACATAAAAACAGCTATAACTATCCAATCGTTAATCCGATCGACTTGAAAATTGGAATGCAGTGTCTTTGTCCAATGTCCCATAAGGCTTCTTGAGGATATTGGCGTATCTCAAAAAACATGGCCGCCATAGGCCAATGAAATTTGAGCACTTATTAGACAAGGTTAACGGAAGTCGATCGGAACGAAACTCGGTGGGCATGTTCGACTCATGGCCCTAAAGGTCTGTAAGAATTTTGAAAGAAATCGGCCACTAGTTGGCGCTAACGAGATTTATGCCCTCTGTAATCACGTGGTGTTTCACACATCCACACAATATGCATGTCATTTGATAGATCTCCTGATAATGAACAAGTTTGCCTCAAGAACCATTGCTGTCAATCAAATCGTTCATTAATTATTCGGAAATATGTTTAAAACCTACTTTTGCGAACTAGTCTCTGGTTTTTTGCTCAATCTCGATCAAACCACTGCAGTAATAATCTCTGGACTCTCTAGATCAATAATTATCAAAAAAAAGTTGAATTTTGTCTTTTGGTTAGCTATAATAGGCTCATTTAAAAAGGGGGCATGGTCACACATACGCAAAAGCCTATAAAACCTAAACAAAAACTTGAAACTTTACAAAAGTTGGTGAAAACATGGGGCATATGACTCTTAACAAGCATGCGAAGATTCATGCAGATCGGACAATAGGTGGCGCTATAACAGTTAAAAAAGTCTTCAAAAACACAATATTTGTACATAAAATGACCTCAAATTGTAGAACATGTTCATATATTCACACAAACACTAGATCTTCATATCATATGATAAATCTCCTCATTCTGAACAAGTTTGCCTCTGGGACCAATGCTGTCAATCAAACTGTTCATTAAATATTTAAGATTATTTTTAAAAACCTACGAGAACTAGTGAACTAGACATGACTTTTATAATCAAAATCAATGAAATCAGTGCAGTACTATTCTGTAGACTCTCTTGATCAATAATTATCAAAAAACTTTGAAAATATGCAATTGAACAACTATAAAACTGTCATTTTATAATATGTTCTTTACATAGGCTACCCAAAGGCCTGTAAATCCTAAAAGAAACCCCACATCTTCTGTCACAACTGGGTAAAATGGTGCATAATTTTATTTTAAAGAAGCATGCAAAATTTAAGAGAGACTGGGCAATAAATAACACTAAAACAGTCATAAACTTTAAAAAATACAGTGTTGTATTAGAAATTGCAATTTCTAACCACTAGATGGCAGCGGAAGACCACTAATAGGCTTATTAAACACTAAACAGTAATAGGTTTTCTTATGAAGTTATTGTAAAATCACTGTTATAACATTTAAAATCACATTTAATTCAAGTTTACCATTTTATTCATACAGATATATCACATAACAATTTTGCCAGATTATGAGTTCAAAGAAACCTGAAAATGACATGCGAACTCTTAAAAAGAGAAGACTTGCAATAAGTTTTGAGTCACCTATCAATTATTTCAAATATCTATATCTGCAACAAAATGTGTGTGCATGTATGTCCGTATATGTGTGTGTCTGTGTGTGGTTAAACTATCATATTAATAATCAGTAAGCATGCTTACACACACACACCATTTCATTTCTGTGTGTGTGTGTGTGTGTGTGTGTCTATGAGAATAGTGCCGTACTATTCTCTAGACTCTCTACGTCAATAATTATCAAAAAAAAAATGTTGAACATTTCCCAGATAGCAAGCACACTCGGGCCTATTCTGGCTGAAATGTGGCACTGTCGGCTCAGTCTCGGCAATAATCACACCACGTTCATTCGTTTGGTCAAAGGAGAACTGGTTTCCTGACTGAGCCTGATCATGTTTGAGTTTGGGTTCCTCGTCACTGTTGCCTTTTCTCTTGCTTAGTTGACGACTGCTAATATTCAGCAATATTATTGACTTCACTGCACTGAGCCATTTGATAAGAACTGAACTGAATTATGACACACAACGTTTTATATATATAATATACAGTAAATATAATTTACTTGTTACTTTGTGGTTTAAAAAGTGTATTAATGTTTTTACTGTAGTGCATTCGTTCATTGTTAATATATATTTATTTTAAAGTATTTGGTAATTTTATAATTAAAGCCTTTTTAATGTTTTTAAATGGTTGCATTTGTGTTTCACTGCTGAATTACATTTAGCAGTTTCTGGGCCACATTTGGCCTGGGGACCAAGCCGAGTCTCAGCCAGACATGGACCACATAAAATGACAGAAACAGAAGTCACTCTACAGTATGCGGGCCAGATCTGGGGCACATCAATAAATAAGAGTCATTTTACAGGGCGTGGGCCGCATTTGGGCCAGAGGAAATTGCTTGAGTCGGTTTTCAGTGTGTGGGCCAGTTTTGGGCAGGGGACCCAGCAAGAATAGGACCAGAAGTGAAGCAAGGTTGTGGCCCAGACAAATTTTGCTCTCTGGGTTGCATTTGGACAAACATAAAACAAGAAGGAAAAAGAGAACAATATAAAGCGACAGGAGAACATGAGGAACAGGTGACAACACTCAGTCAAACAAGAGAGAACGAGAGAGACAGGTGACAGAACTCAGACAAACGAGGACTAAACAAGGGGGCGTGGCAACAAATAACAAGGAGGCAGGACAGGAGGAGTATATGGTTGACAACAACAAAGACAGAGCCATGTGCTCAAACAGAAAACAAACAGAGACATGAAACAAAGACAAGACAGACAACACAGTGAGGACAGGCTCCTGACATAAACAAGCATGCACAATTTAAGAGAGATCGGGCAATAAATAACACTATAATACTCATAAAGGTTTAAAACAGAGTGTTGTATGAGAAATTGCAATTTATTGCCACTAGATGGCAGTCGAAGACCACTAATGGGCTCGTTCAGCTAAATAAAACAGTGATTTTATAATGTCTTATGAACAGTACTGTTATAACGATTAAAATCACATTAAATCAAAGTTTATCATTTAGTTCATACAGACATATCAGTTTTTACAATTATGCCAGATTATGATTACAGTGAAATCTGAAAATAACATATAAACTCTTAAAAACAGAATACTTGCAATAAGTATTTTGTCACCTATCATTTATTTCAAATATCTATATCTGCAAGAAAATTTGAGTGCATGTATGTCTGTGTGTGTGTGAGTTTGTGTAAGAATTCTTATTTCAATGTGTTTAACTGTCAGCTATACATCCAGGTTGGCCTAGACCGTAAAATTACACCACCTTAAGACCTCAAGGCTCGAACCCCGGTAATCGCTGCTTGCAGCTATATTTATTATTATTATTATTATTCCGCCCTAAAACTGATCGTGCAGCCCAAACCGTAAGGCCTAGAGACTTGAAACTTGGCCAGATCGTAGACCTCAATTTGGGGAGAACCTATCAAAGTCTCAGCCCAATCGGCCAAACGGGGGCGCTACAGCGCAAAAAACAAAATTTTCAGACATTTTTAGCTCAAACTCGTAAACCGTGTGCCGTAGACTCAAAAACTTTACTTCGTTGCAATCCTTGGGTTAGCCCGAACAAAAGTGCACACTGGTCAATTTCGCTCTACGACGCACCGTTTTTCCGCAAAATTGAGTTATATCCGAAACCTACTTTTGCGAACTAGTCCTAGGTTTTTCACCCGATCGGAACCAAACCACTGCAGAAATGTTCTTTGGCTACTGAATATCAATAATTATCAAAAAAAAGTTGAAATTTTGTTTTTCACGCGAAACAGTACACCAATTAGCGTCTATGCTAACGTTAGCCAAATGCTTATTGAGGTATAACTCTGGAACGGAATGACCTATCTTCACCAAACTCGGTGTACATGTGTATGAGCTCAATCTTTGGCCAAATCAAAAAAACCGCGCATCTCTGCCACTTGGGGGCGCTATAATACGGAAAAAACATAAAAGCAGCTATAACTATGCAACCGTTGATCCGATCAACTTGAAAATTGGTATGCAGCGTCTTGGTCCAAAGGGGCACGTGCATCTATGAGGATATTCGCGTATCTCAAAAAACATGGCCGCCATTGGCCAAAAACTTTTAAACACCTGTTTGACAAGGTTAACGGAGGTCGATCGGAACGAAACTCGGTGGGCATGTTCGACTCATGGCCCTAAAGGTCTGTAAGAATTTTCAAAGAAATCGGCCACTGGGGGGCGAAATTTTGTTTTTTTAGTGAATAAACGATTGAATATCGCATGATTTTTTAAAAATCCACACAATATGCATATCATTAGATAGATCTCCTCATAATACACAACTTTGCCTCAAGAACCATTGCTGTCAATCAAATTGTTCTTTAATTATTCGGAAATATGTTTAAAAGCTACTTTTGCAAACTAGTCTCTGGTTTTTTGCTCAATCTAGATCAAACCACTGCAGTAATAATCTCTGGACTCTCTAAATCAATAATTATCAAAAAAATGTTGAATTTTGTCCTTTGGTTAGCTATAATTGGCTCCTTTAAGAAAAGGGGCGTGGCCACATATACCCAAAAGCCTATAAAATTTAAACAAAAACTCGAAACTTTACAAAAGTTGGTGAAAACATCTGGCACATCGCTCTTAACAAGCATAAGAAGTTTCATGGAGTTCGGACAAAAGGTGGCGCTATAACAGTAAAAAAAGCCTTCAAAAACACAATATTTCAGTAGTACATGAAAGTAAATCGTAAAAAAAATGTTCATATATTCACACATCCACTAGTTCTTCATATCATATGATAGATCTCCTCATTTGGAACAACTTTGCCTCTTGGATCACTGCTGTCAATCAAAGTGTTATTTAAATATTCTCAATAAAGTTCAAAACCAAGTTTTGCAAACTAGTTCTAAGTGTTTCGTCCGATCGGAACCAAACAACTGCTGAAATGTTCTCTGGACATTGAAAATGAACAATTATTAAAAAAAAGTGTTTAAATTTCAACTGACTTTCGCAAAGTGGCCCCAAAACATTTAATAGTCGCGGCTCAATTTTACGAAACAGGCTATAACTCGTGAACGAAATGACATATCTTCGCCAAACTCGGTACACATATGTATAAGAACAACCATTGGTCAAATAAAAACAAATTTCGCAGCTCTACCACTTGATGGCGCTATAAGATTGAAAAAACATAAAAATAGCTATAACTATCCAATCGTTAAGCCGATCGACTTGAAAATTGGAATGCAGTGTCTTTGCCCAATGTGCCATAAGGATCTATGAGGATATTGGGGTATCTCAAAAAACATGGCCGCCATAGGCCAATGAACTTTGAGCACTTATTAGACAAGGTTAACAGAAGTTGATCGGAACGAAACTCGGTGGGCATGTTCGACTCACGGCCACAAAGGTCTGTAAGAATTTTGAAAGAAATCGGCCACTAGTTGGCGCTAACGAGATTTTTGGCTCTGTAATCACGTGATGTTTCACACATCCACACAATATGCATATCATTTGATAGATCTCCTGATAATGAACAAGTTTGCCTCAAGAACCATTGCTGTCAATCAAATCGTTCATTAATTATAAACAAATATGTGAAAAACCTACTTTTGCGAACTAGTCCCTGGTTTTTTGCCCGATCGGAACCAAACCACTGCAGTAATATTCTGTGGACTCTCTAGATCAATAATTATCAAAAAAAAGTTGAATTTTGTCCTTTGGTTAGCTATAATGAGGTCATTTATAAAAGGGGCATTGCCCAATATACCCAAACATCTATAAAACCTAAAAACAAACTCAAAACTTTACAAAACTTGGTGAAAACATATGACAGATGACTCTTAATAAGTATGCACAGTTTCATGAAGATCGGAATATAGGTGGCGCTATAACAGTTAAAGATGCCTAAAAAACTCAAAATTTCAATGGAAAATGACCTCAAATTGCATAGCATGTTCATATATTCACACAAACACATAATCTTCATATCTTATGATAGATCTCCTCATTCTGAGCAACTTTGCCTCTGGGAGTAATGCTGTAAATCATATCGTTCATTAAATATTTACAAATATGTTATAAACCTACTTTTGCGAACTAGTCCTAGGTTTTTCGCTCAATCTTGATTAAATCACTGCAGTAATAATCTCTGGACTCTCTAGATCAATAATTATCGAAAAAATGTTGAATTTTGTCATTTGGTTAGCTATAATTGGCTCATTTATAAAGGGGAGTGGCACGATATTCCCGAAAGCCTATTAACCCTAAACGAAAAGTCGAAACTTTACGAAAGCTGCTGAAAACATGTGTCAGATGACTCTTAACAAGCACGCAAAGTTTCATAGAGATCGGACTATAGGTGGCGCTATAACAGTTAAAAAGGCCTCAAAATCACAAAATTTCTACACAAAAAGACCTCAAATTGCAATAAAATCTTCATAATATTCACTTATACACTATATCTTCATATCATACGATAGATCTTCTCATTCTGAGCAACTTTTCCTCTAGGATCACTGCTGTCAATCAAACTGTTCTTTAAGTATTTCAGATTATTTAAAATACCTACTTTTATGAACTAGCCCTCAGTTTTTAACTGAAAATCAATAAAATCAGTGCAGAATTATTCTCTAGACTCTCTAGGTCAATAATTATCAAAAAAATTTCAACATTTGCATTTGGACAACTAAAAACCCTTTATTTTATAATATGGTCTTTACATAGTGCACACAAAAGGCCTATGAATCCTTAAAGAAAGCCCTAAACTTTCTCAAAACTCTGTAAAACGATGCATAATTTCATTCTAAACAAACATGCAAAATTTAAGAGAGATTGAGCAAAAAATAACAATATAATTGTTATAAAGGATAAAAACACAGTGATTTATGAGAAATTGCTATTTATAACCACTAGATGGCAGCGGAAGACCACTAATGGGCTTATTAAGCATTAAAACAGTAATAGGTTTTCTTATGGAGTTATTATAAAATCACTGTTATAACATTTAAAATCACATTTAATTCAAGTTTACCATTTTATTCATACAGATATATCAGTTATAACAATTTTGCCAGATTATGAGTACAATGAAACCTGAAAATGACATGTAAACTCTTAAAAAGAGAATACTTGCAATAAGTATTTTGTCACCTATCATTTATTTCAAATATCTATATTTGCAAAAAAATTTGTGTGCATGTATGTCCGTGTGTGTGTGAGTGTGTGTAAGAATGCTTATTGATTATTCATATGATAGTTTCAACCATTTCATTTCTGTGTGTGTGTGTGTGTGTGTGTGTGTGTGTGTGTGTGTGTGTGTTTATGTCTGAGCCTATTGTCCATTTTCAATGTGTTTAACAGTCAGCTATACATCCAGGTTGGCCTAGACTGTAAAATTACACCACCTTAAGGCCTTAAGGCTCGAACCCCGGTAATCGCTGCTTGCAGCTATATTTATTATTGCTATTATTATACGTCAAAAAGTAATATATTGATAGTGCATAGATTTTGTATTCTAATTTATTTTTATTGTATAATTTGTCAAAAAAGAGAATGCAGACGTACAACTAAAGAACTAAATATAATTGTAGTGTGCTACTAATTAGTATTACACACAGTCCAACATTAATAATAATGTTGCAATATTGATAGTGCATATTGCTATTTTTATTTATTTATTAATTGTATTCTTCTTTGTTTTAATTGTCAAAAAATAAGAAACAAAAACAAAACACTATCAGTGGATTTCTAGCTAGAGGAAAGATTGCTTATATAAATCACCTCATGTTAAATAAAGATTAAATCACTAATTAGATCTGAGTCCGTATCGGTGGTGAATATTCCTTGGGTTGTGTACGTCTCTGTTTAAGCTTGTTTGTGTTAAGCGAAGCCCTGTGTGACCCACCGGGGTAATGATGCAATTAGCCGTGGCCTCTGACAGTTAAATAGAAACTCGTCAGTCCTGCGTGATTCACCCACCTGAAATGGGTTAGCAGGTCTCGTTCCGACAGCTAATCACCCGTTACAGAGTTTGGTGAGCTCATCCTTTGATGCTTTCTTCTGGAGGAAGCTCGAGGAACCTAGAGATCACATCTACATGACCCTGCTGCTTCCAGATAATGAGATAGCTACGGTCTAGCTAGAGATCACTCATGTTTACCAATTACGTGCATTTAGCATAACTAACATTTTCAGAAAGTGTCTCACAAAACCTGTCAAGAACATGCTTGCAAGTAATTCTGTTTTGTTTAAAGAAATTTAAACCCCTTTTAGGAACATCTCAGCATGTCTAAAAACTGGCTTTAGTTTCTTTATGCAAAATATAATTTGTCTTTGATTTTGGTGAAACGTGACCTAGACATGTTTTCACTGCAATCAGCATTGCAAAGTTGAGGCTTGAGCGTATTTACCTCTTTAAGACAGAGATCAGAGAATAGTGTATACTATAATCAATTAATTCTCCATTAATGAATGTTTGCTGTGTTTTTCTTTCTGGTTTGGTTTGTAGGAGGATCTTAAACCGTCAGATATTGAGCAGATTATTGATGAACTGAAAGCAGGCAGAGTTCCTCCTCCTGGACCCAGGTACACAAATCTTCCTTTTTTAATATTACTTGATACATCACAATAAAAATGAATCCACATCACAGCGATTTTAAAATGGCCATTGCATTTTTGTCGCAAATATGAGTTTATATAGCATCTCTGATTTAAGATGCAGGTGCAAATTCATGGAAATTCAACAGTGAAGTGATTCAAATTTTGATTTGTTGGTGTCATCACTCAAAAAAGAAGTCTGTGCATGGTGTTTTAATATATTGAAAAGTTTTATATATTTGATAAATTGTCCTTTACTATATGCAATGCATTGTTATTATTGGTGATGGTGCATATAAATGAATGAAGTGTTTTGTTTAGAGAAAAACGCCTTAATTATTTCAAACTAGATTTTTATTGTATTTTACTTCTTGCATTATTGAGTCTAATTGGCTGTTTGGTTAAAATAGTTCCTCTGAATATTATAATTATATTATTTCAGAGAAAATTCACAAATATTAAGCTAAGTCTCTTCTGCTCACCACAACTGTATTTATTTGATAAAAATACAGGAAAAACTGTAATATTATGAAATATTATTATAATTTAAAATAATTGTTTTATATTGTAATATATTGTAAAATATAATTTATTCATGTGATCAAAGCTGAATTTTCAGTATCATTACTGCAGTCTTCAGTTTCATGTGATTCTCCAGAAATCATTCTAATATGCCGATTTGGTAATTGCATGTGAAAGCAACTCATCTTATTTGTTAATAGATTTTGATCTTTTTCAGAAATTGTGCCAAGCCAATTAATTTGATTATCTAGTTCTGAGTCAAGTATAGTTTGGTTGTGACATCATGGGGGTGTTTGGGACATTCACAGAGACGCAAACTTATTAAAAGGATTGACGGTCAGATAAAGGGTTAGTTGTTAGTTGTAAGAGGACGATGGTTAGTTCAGCTTGCAGTTCTCATAGACGCCCCTATTATTTCACTTAAGATAATATGAGACAAAGCAACTAGAGGTCTAATTAAATAAGTACATGATGTGTGTGGTTAATGAATCATTTGGCTCGCTAAGAATGTTTTAATTTATTGTAATGATTTCACTTCCGTCAGGAGTGGGCGTTTTTCATGTGAACCTGCTGGAGGTTTAACCTCACTGACAGAACCTCCTCCTGGACCGGGCTTTGGTGTGAGACCTGACCTGTAAACAGACCTCCATGATCTTGAGTCCTTGTGAACATCAGAGATGTTGTGTATGTAAATAAAATATTATCATTAATTTTACCCGATAGACCAGTGTGACTTTATTTTTTTTTAATGATGACAAATGAACCATGCACATTAAAGGAACAGTTCACCCAAAAATGAACATTTGCTGAAAATATGCTCACTCTCAGGCCATCTAAGATGTAGATGAGTTTGTTTCATCATCAGATTTGGGGAAATGTAGCATTCCATCACTTGCTCACCAATGGATCCTCTGCAGTGAATGGGTGCCGTCAGAATGAGAGTCCAAACAGCTGATAAAAACATCACAATAATCCACAAGTAATCACACCACTCCAGTCCATCAATTAATGTCTTGTAAAATGAAAAGCTGTGTGTTTGTAAGAAACAAATCCATCAAGACGTTTTTAGTTTTAAAATGTTGCTTCTGGTTAAAATACCAGTCCATAATCCATAATAATGCTTCCTCCAGTGAAAAAGTCCATCTCCTGTTGTCTTTCACATCAAAATCTACCAACATATTTGTTTAGAACTGTTTTGGCTATAAACAGTGCTTGATCTGTGCAGATTTCTCTCCTGATTCAGAAAAGATGATTTCGTCACTGGAGAAAGCAATATTACACATAGAGGACTCATATTTTGGCTTGATTCTTACGAAAGCACAGCTTCTGGTTTCACAAAATGGTAATTGATGGAGTGGTGTGGATTATTTGTGGATCATTGTGATGTTTTTATCAGCTGTTTGGACTCTCATTCTGACGGCACCCATTCACTGCAGAGGATCCGTTGGTGAGCAAGTGACAGAATGCTACATTTCTCCAAATCTGATAAAGAAACAAACTCATCTACATCTTAGATGGCCTGAGGGTGAGTAAATTTTCAGCAAATTATCATTTTTGGGTGAACTATTCCTTAAAAGCTTTTTTGTGCTACAAACAAGATCCATGTTTACATGCAAATAATTTAACATTTTATTTTATTTTTTTTTTATATTCCAAACAAGTAGTTTTTATGCTCCACAGCAAGTGGAACATTAGTGAACACACAATAATCAGCATGTTTTGAGTAAACAAAGTCGAACACATTTACTGCAACAGTACTGAAAATACTGGAGATTATTTCACCAGTTATTACGCTGCATTTTTAGTAATTATGTAGAGTAAGTTCACCTCAATTCATTGTTGTCACTGACAGCAGCACACAGCAGTAAATAGCAAAACGTAGGCAGTGATACTATTACGATGCTTTAACCCATCTGTTTATTGATTTATGTTTATTTCTTTTCATTAACAGATAATTGAATAATCAAGTCATGTGCCAGATGTCTTATACTAGGGTGTCCGTGAGTCCCCCCAGGTCGAACTACCTTCTTTGTGTATATAATGTTCTTAATAATAATAATAATAATAAATATAGCTGACCGCCAGCCTTCTAGCTAGTTTAAAATGTTTTTGGTTTTTTACTTGCCCGACCGGACAAACATCCTGATTAAAACTTAAGTGACAAAAAAATAACCAGCGAAGCATCGAAACGAAAGAATGATTCTTCTGATTTTAATACATTTAACGTAAACAGCAATTGATAATGGATAGTGTATTTCTGGTATCAAGGTCGTGTTGCCTGTCTCTTTGTGAGAGACTTCAAAACAAATGAGCATAACCACACACATAAAGAAACTCTGAAGAAACACTGAGGTAAAAATTCTAATTATGTAGTTTATTTATAATCGGCAGCCATATCACCCTGTAGCCCAAGACTGGTTGCCCACTGAAGCTAAGCAGGGTTGAGCCTGGTCAGTACCTGGATGGGAGAACTCCTGGGAAAACTAGGTTGCTGCTGGAAGAGGTGTTAGTGAGACCAGCAGGGGGTGCTCACTCTGCAGTCTGTGTTGGTTCTAGTGCCCCAGTATTGTGATGGGGACACTACTGTCAACAAGCACCGTCCTTCAGATGAGACGTTAAACCGAGGTCCGGACTCTCTGGTTAATAAAAATCCCAGGATGTCTTTCGAAAAGAGTAGAGGTGTGACCCTGGCATCCTGGCCAAATTTGTCGATTGGCCTCTGATCATCATGGCCTCCTAACAATCCCCACATCTACTGATTGGCTTCATCACGCTGTCTCCTCTCCACCAGTAAGCTGGTGTGTGGTGGGCATTCTGGCGCATTATGGATGCTGCACACTGGTGGTGGATGAGGAGATACCCCCCTGACATGTTATTATTATGTTATTATTATAACATGATATAGTAACATACCAAGAGAGCTATTTTGCTGAATATTCTAATGATTGCAAATGTTACATTGATTTTAGTTCAATAAACAAATTTCCTTAGTTAGTCAAGTTACTTACATTTTAGACACAATATTTACTGTTTTGTTCTGTTTCACCAACGAAAATAGTTCCAAACAAGGATCACAGCAGAAGTATAGCACATTCAAACAACACTCCGGGGTGTTGTTACTGAATGATTCAGCATTTTGAATGAATCAGTTGAATGAATAACTCAATGACTCACTCATTAAGTGACTTACCACCACCTACTGGAGGCTTAATATGTTGAAAAGTATGCATTCCCCCCACACAACATATTCATAAATGTATTTAAAACATTAATCTCATAACATTATTTATTGGAGTTGTAATTTTGCAGTGTAAATTATTTAATCTGACTGCTAACATTATTACAATTTATTGATGAATTGTAATAATTTGACATGAAAGGTGATGCATACATTTAAAAAGTTTAAAAAATAGGCCTTTATAAAGGTAAATAAAAAATATTCAAATTTAAGCATGTAAAAGCTGATAGAACACTGATGAAATTATTGCTTCAGAATAATTGTTTACACCACCAAAAATCTCAGTGATGTGGTAGTTTTGTGGAGATATTTTGTGTGGAATATTGTCTGCTGATATGAAAAGTTCACTTTATATCGTAGTAATAAATATAATTTATGACAGCGATGATTTTTTTTTTTTTTAACATTAAACACATTAAATATTACATATATGTATGTAATATAATGTGTATTTCCATTACAGGTTTAGGTCTTAAATTTCATATAAGGTGGTATTATAAAGGTCTTAAAAAGTCTTACATTTCACTTGTTCATTTCTGTAGAAACCCTGTATACAGATTTCTTGGAATATTGGGGTTGTGGCATATTCATCAAAATATGACCAAATTCTAATTAATTTAGGAATATTCTTGTGCACGTAAACATGGTCATGGTCAGGGCCTCCAAGCCTAATACACTTTTGCAATATTATAACAAAACAACACAAGCACATACAGTGTAGCCTTCCATTACTTTGTGTTTATTTGATATAAACAATGCTTTAAAAAGACATACATTTTGCTATCCATACAGCATAACCTCACTTAGTGGCAGATGCAGGATGTATAAACAAGCCACATCAAAAGAGCGAGCATTTCTGTGCATTTTTCCATACAGTATGTAATGTGTGTGTGTATATATATATATATATATATATATATATGAATGTGTGTGTGTGTGTATATGTGTATATATATATATATATATATACACATACATATGTATGCAATTTAATGTAAGTAATTTTTATCTATCTATCTATCTATCTATCTATCTAACAATTTAATGATAGTGAATAAAATGTACACCAAAATGCTTTCATTTTCCACAATATTTACTGTTATTTGACCAATCAGGCACAGTTACTGTCCAATGACAATAATCTAAAAATGGTGAAATACTAGCCCTTAATAGGTCTATCAGTGCATGTATTTTATTTACTTTCACTTTTAACCAGGAAAGTCATTAGATTCTTATTTACAACCAGAAGAAAATACAGTATTGAAAAAATGATACCATCTAAGTTAACTGGTTTTATTCAAGTCAAAACTATTAATTAATATCACTGAATAAACCTAAATGCATTAATTTATACCAACAAAACAATTGTATGGGTTAAATCAAGTCAAAATTGCTCTTTAAAGGGATACTCCACCCTAAAATGAAAATTTTGTCATTAATCACTTTACCCACATGTCGTTCCAAACCCGTAAAAGCTTCGTTCGTCTTCGGAACACAATTTAAGATATTTTGGATGAAAACCGGGAGGCTTGTAACTGTCCCATTGACTGCCAAGTAAATTACACTGTAAAGGCCCAGAAAAGTATAAAAAAAAACATCGTCAAAATAGTCCATCTGCCATCAGTGGTTCAATCTGAATTTTATGAAGCAACGAGAATACTTTTTGTACGCAAAGAAAATAAAAATAAGGACATTTATTCAACAATTCGTCTCCTCTCTGTCTCTGTGTCAGCGTAGCGCCATTTTGGAGAGCGTCCGATGGACACAAAGTGCGTACGCTATTCTCTGTCATCAGTAACGCATGGATACGCTGTTTCCGTTCAAATCAAAACGTAAATAAACATACAATACGTATCCATGCGTTACTGATGCGTTACTTTTACGGGTTTGGAACGACATGGGGGTAAGTGATTAATGACAAAATTTTCATTTTGGGGTGGAGTATCCCTTTTAAGGCAGTGGTTCCCAACCACGTTCCTGGAGGCCCCCCAACACTGCATGTTTTCCATGTCTCTTTAATCGAACACACCTGATTCAGATCATCAGCTCATTAGTAGAGACTCCGAGACCTGAAATAGGTGTGTCAGACAAAGGAGAGATGCAAAATGTGCAGTGTTTGGGGGGGCTCCAGGAAAGTGGTTGGGAACCACTGTTTTAAGGTAACAATTGCAGGTGACCACTTTTTGCACTGTCTTGAAAACACAAAAGATTACATCATAAATCATAATCAACGACACATAAAAATAACACAAGAGTTATTGATCAAAGTTTGATTAAATCATGTTGGCTGAGTTAAGACAACATGCAAACAGCATGCAGCTGCCAAACACTATTTGCATGTGACTAATTTTTACAAATGGTAATATCACAACACTGTATATGGTACTTTGTTGTTAAGGTTCAAACCATAACCCATTTCTACACAAGACAGTTACAGTCATATGTCAACAACGCGTATTTCTTCATGCTATGATCACTTCTTAAGATCACATTTCATGCAACTGACTCTAGCTGGTCTATGTATATGTGTGTGTGTGTGTGTCTAGCCAGCGCCCATCCCCCTCACACACACACACACACACACACACGCACACAGACCAATGTTCTCTCTTGTGATTCGAGCTCGTTCTGCAACATAATACCAGCCCATCCCCTGCGCATGCGTCAACTCCCTTTTTCCTACATCATGTAAATAACCAACTGCGCCACAACAATAATAACCGCCGAAAGTGCGACAACGGCGTTCTAAACTAGTGAACCTAGAATCAAACACATTTTATGCGCTCATAATAACAGAATAAATGACGCTACATTAGATCGCGCTCGTTAAATACCTTCTCATCCTTCTCCTCGCGTCTCTCCGACGTCAACGTTCCAGAACATTCGCGCTCGCGCTCGCTGCAGCGTCGGTGACGTCACGGTGCGCAGCGTCAGCCCCCCCCCCCCCCCCCCCCCCCCCCCATCCCAGAGAGAGAGAGAGAAAAATCATAATAATGATAAACCCTCATACAAAAAACAAATTTACGACATGGGATAAGCACAAAGTGAATGTATTTCACTCGTAAAATAAATAAATAAATAAAAAGGAGCATTTTTATACATTTATTTTAATTATTTTTTGTTACTATTTGACATAATTCAAACTATAAAACAGTAAAATAAAAGACTATAGGAAATAACACAAAAAGTTAATAAATAAATAAAACAGATTAAATGAAAGACACAGGACATATTCTTTGCAATAAAATGAAAATAATACATATATTTGCCTAAACTGATATTTACATATAATTTCAGCCCTCACCCAGTGCATTATATATTTTATGTATTTATGTATTTGTATAAAACTAATTGAAGAAATAATAAATAAAATAATGAAGTAATAGTTTAAAAATGAAAGCGTCAAAATCCATTTAATTAAATTAAAAAAAATAAAATACATATTAAATATAGTGTAATGTAATAAACGTGTTGATATTGTATGTAAATATATTATTAAATATTAAAATACATATATATAATATGAATAGAATAGAGAAAATATTAAACAGCAAACATTTCAGAGCGAGTACGAGCGAGCGCAAATCGCTTTTGAGCGCCGTGGATCACGTGGTCCCTCGTCCGCCAATGAGCGCCTCCGCTGTGCGTGTTTTCTCGCTGAGGCTTTTCTTAGAGACGGACTGACGGCGATGTTTTCAAAAGCAGCACTGAGAGACGTCACACAGCCGTAGGGTTAATGTTCAGTTTTTACCCTCCGACACACACGTTTCTTTTCTTAAAATCGTCGAGAATTCGTCCTCTGCTGGTAGGTGAATGACGAAGAGGAAGCCGAAGAGCGCTGCGACGGTAAGCGGAAAGTTTCAGTTGTTTTTTGTCGCGGTTTACGACTGAAGCAGGAGGAAAACACGTTGAGTCGTGCTACGGAGAGAGTTTAACATACCAGTCTGAGAGCTGGAACAAAAATAACCCAGTGTGTGTGTGATTTTCGAGGCTTTTTGTGAATATTAGCAGCAGCTGGAGCTGGGTTGTGTTCGCGAGCGTTGCTAGTGCGCCGTGCACGCGACAGTGACAGGCGCGTTTGCTGTTCGTTAAACGCGGGTGTGAAGAGCTGGAGGGCCCCGCATGTCTCATAAACCCACTGCAGGCTCATTGTCTGTGCGTGAGAGGGGTGGCGCAGACCGCAACATGATACTGTATGCCATAGCTTTCATAATAAGGCCGTTTAAGTTGGATCTTTCTGTCAGACAGTCAGCCGGAACGCGTTGCATTTATTGTAATTTGCATTATTTTCCACCAGCCATTTTTCTCTATAAACGACTGGATCACATCTGGCATCAGTGCATGGAATTAATGTAAATATATTTGTATAATTATTTCGAGATGTTTGTTATACTTCGCGTGGTTGCAGCTGCGACGTGCATGAAATACTGTATCCATGCATGCAGCTCTGCTGCTGTGTGTGTGGTTTGCACAAAGCTTTATTTGGTGACCGTCCTTCGCGCAGAAACCTTTTGTCTAAAGGACGTACCGAGGCGTCTTCAGCTGTGCAGCGACAGCCAGAAGCATGTCAAATGCAGTTGCATTTCCTAGTGTCTTAAAGAGAGATTTTTTGTGATGACATAACACGTTACTACATTGTTTACTATGAGCACAATCTAATTGACACGAATCAGGCTTTTACTGGGAGGCACCACATCTCACCCACTAGCAAAATATTAGATGTATAATATATATGTTTTTAAATACAAAGTTATACAAATAATTATATAAAATACAATTACATATAAAATAAAAAACGATATAATATATTACAAATAAATTGTATATACAAATATTTACACACATACATTTTTAATATAGTATTTTATTCTTAATTGTTAATTGCTTTTTTGAGAACATTTTGAGAACGCAGTCCTGTGTATTGAAAATATTTGTTTTTGGATAGAATTTAGAACTTTCTAGAATTTAGAATTTTCATACATTATATTTATATTTAAAATTAAATTAAATTATTATTTTCATTTTGAGAAGCCAGGCCTGTATATTGAAAATATGTTTTTGATTACAAGGTTGATATTAATTCTGCAAGCAGCTGTTTAATAAATGTGTGAATTATTATTTTTTTATTTTATTTTATTTTTTCAGATTTTCAGATCTATATGTTTCCAATCTAGTGTGATTGATATCTGGTTTATGGAATCCTGGCTTTTTTTAAATTAATTAATTAATTTATTTTTTTCAGTTTGCTTGACCATTTAGAAATATTTAAAGCAAATTTAAGGGAAAAGTTGCTTACTGTAAAATCTAAAATGATCATTTATCATTTTTATTTTCCCCCCAAATTATCTACATTTAAACTGCACTGTAATAAATAACTTGTAAATAAAACATTAATTAAGCATGTTTTACATGAAAATACTATTTTGGTCTATTTTTCGTCTTTCTGCTTCAAAGATTCACA
Source organism: Spinibarbus caldwelli (assembly GCA_039654775.1). Classification (NCBI taxonomy): domain Eukaryota; kingdom Metazoa; phylum Chordata; class Actinopteri; order Cypriniformes; family Cyprinidae; genus Spinibarbus; species Spinibarbus caldwelli. The sequence goes on along the minus strand of CM077234.1, from coordinate 33,581,587 downwards.
TTAATTTCAGTGTATTACTGACCGTTTTGTAATTATGTATGAAATTTGCTAGTAGCTTCTGAGATAAAATTGTTTCTACACCATTTTTCAGTGTAGACAGATTATTATTGTGGTTATGTAATGATTTAAGCATTTTTGGATGTAGCTTCAAGGTTTTGGTTTGACATTTGTTTTTGGGGAGGACAGATTTGAGATTCATTTTAGCCTGTGAGTTTGCAATCTAGATCAGATGTTTACGCCCACTCCCTTCGTCTTGTTCTGCGCTCACACACGTTCAGAATGACATTAGGGATTATTATTCAAAGATCCCAGTTTTCCACAGCTGGGCCACCGTCCAAGGAGAGCCTGTGGTTCCTGCTGTTTTTCCACTGACCCTTTTTAAAGTCACGGGGCCACATGCACGAAAGGCCCTGTGTGAGAATCTGCGTTATGACAAATAATAACAGGCTTGTCTCTGTCCAGGTTGCTTCAGGGCTACTTAGCCTCCAAAATGCATCTTTTATAGTTATATGGCTTGTTTACGTTAGATAAAGGATCTGTGGAGGTGCTGATGCGCTGGGAATTTGCAGCGACTGTCAAGGCAACACTCGCACATATCTCAGCAAAATAACAAACTGCAGTTGGCAGATGAAAAGCCATACAGATTGAGCCAAAATAAACAGACTGACAATGAAATTGAGCTTAAAAGTTGGAAATAATAAACGCAACCTCAAAAAGGCAGATTTTCGCCATTAAAAGCACTGCCACACATTTGTTTTTCTCATTTGGGCCTAGAAGCGAAGCTTGCTGTAATGTCAGAACAGCCACCTCTCCATTAACTTTTTCTGAATATCATTTCGGGGCATTCCCTGTTCATAATACCTCAGTGTTCATAATGTGTTTAACTTATCCATACACTGATTTCCAGCAGAGTCAGGACAAAGAATGTCCATTTGATGTGCAATAATGTTTGTTTTGAATGTATTATGTGTTGTTTTTTTAACAACACAGCCAAACCGATAAAACGGACAATATTAGGGTATTTTGAGATTACTATTGTCGACTGACAACTAGCTATATCCGGTTGGTATAGCTAGCTAAAGTGGTATTTTCCCTGTATCAGTTTCAAATGTTGACGACAAACATAAATATTCTATTAATAAACATTTTGGAATATTTTGACTGAATTTTAATAAATTGTGTGTGGAATAAGTGCTTATTTAATTTCTGAAATTTTGTGTATTATTAGCCATATACATATTGGTCAAACTAGCCTTGTAAACATATTCTTGTCAACATAAATATTCTATTAATAAACCTTTTTTTTTTTTTTTTTTTAAATATTTGTTCAGGATTTTGAGTAAATAATGTCTGAAATAAATGCTTAATTAATTTCAGCAATTTTATGCACACATCCCTTCACATAAATTAGATAATTTTTTATTATATCAGCATTATATCAGCCACCTTCCACCACTGATATTTGTATTATTGGCCAATGACATATTTATTGGTCAAACCAGACTTGTAAACAAATATTCCTGTCAGAATAAATATTATAATAATAATATATTTGATCAAATATTTTTTACTGAGTTTTGAATAAATTCTGTGTAAAATAAGTGTTATTTTAATTTAAGCAATTTTATGCACATCTCATTTCCCATAAATTGGAATATTTATTTTATATCAGCTACCTTCCACTATTGCTATTTGTATTGTTGGCCATTTAAAAAAATCCATATTGGTCAAACCAGCCTTGGAAATATATAAATATAACAATAAACATTTTTAAAAATATATTAAAAAAACAGTTTTAATGAATTGAGTAAATAGTGTGTGAAATATTTAATTTCAGCAATTTTATACAAATCTCATTTTCTGTAAATTGGATTATTGGATATATCAGCCACCTTCCATTGTTGATTTTTGGTATTTTTGGCCTTTAAAAAATCCGTACAGGTCAAATCAGTAGTTGTTCTTTAAAACATTGTTTTTTATTTTATTCAGATGTTAATCTTGTAGGTTTGTTTCCAGGATTTTTTTTTTATTTGGATTTTTTTGTAATCGTACAGAACAATAAATTACAACCTTTACAAGGTTGTAATTTAGCTGCATTTTCAGGCAGATCATATTTTAAAGAACTTCTTGTACACTTTACATAATGCATTTATTTTAACCTAAAATTTGAACATTAAAGAAGGCCACATTATGCATCAGCATGCATGCATGTCTGTCTGTCTGCAAGAAATCAGAAACCTGCAGAAACCTGCACATATCACTGCTCTGTTTACAGTCGTGTTCTAGTTTTGCTTTCATTTGCACAGATGACACTGGTACGCTGCAGCGTTTCTGTCGAGTTCACTCACCGCACGTCGGACGGTTGGAGCAGACGTATTTCCATGGAGCTTGTGCGAGCGGGAGCTGCTTGCATGAGAGGGAGGGAGAAAAAGGGAAAAGCGGCAGAGACAGAAACATGCGTGTGACTCACTCTCCTACCCATTAGACGCTGGCCTTTGTGATCTGAACCATTCCCGTGAGAGACCTCTCTCCCCGGTTCACGTTCAAACTGGATGCCATTTTTATTTTGCCGAGCTCCTTTTTTCCCGCACAGACGCAGGGCTTTGAAGTACAAGGTTTTTAACGCTGAAAAGAAAGGGCTTTGTGTCTCTTCCTGATGTTGACAAAATTTGGCACATTTTATCGCAGTTATGCTGTTTTGGCTTAAATTATATCTGCATTTGGTCCTGTTTTGCGAAATGAAGGCGGCCGATTGTCTGATTAAAATGGCAAGGTTTGAAATAGGCCTTCATTAAGAGCTTGTATTTCTTATACTGCTTTCATCCTGCGTGTTTGAAGAGCTTTCGTATCACTGACCTCTGGATCCATTTCGTAAAATGTACATAAGCGCTTTCAAATTCTGCTCTGAACAAATTCAATCCAACAGCCATAGAATCGGTCATTTAGTTAGTAGGCTGATTTTCTTTCATACCGTCATACACATCATGAGCCTCTTTAATGTTTGTTATTTAATATTTTTGGCTAATTTGATCATTCTTACAGTTGCTAGTGGTTGATCAGTATGGGTTTTGAAGTATTTGATGTTGATTATTCACATTGAGAAAGCAGGGTGGGCTACTGATATGCAGTTCAGAGTTTGCAAGATTTTTGAATGAAGTCTGTTATCCTGGCTGAGGCTACATTTATTGGATCAAAAATGCAGTAAAAACTGTAATATTGTGAATTTTTTTTTTTTTTACAGTTTAAAATAACAGATTTGTATTTGAATACATCTTAAAATTAAATATACCTGTAACGCAAAGTTGAATTTTCAGCATCATTACTCCAGTCTTCAGTGTCACATGATCATTCAGACATCATTCTGATATGCTGATTTGCTCACAAAAAATTTCTGATTATTGTCAATGTGGAAAACAGTTGTGCTGCTTCATATTTTTCCTCTGTATTCTTTGATGAATAGAAAGTTAAAAAAGAACAGCATTTTTAAAATGGAAGTCATTTGTAACTATCAATTTAATGCAACTTATGCTTAGCAGATGTATTAATTAAAAAAATAAATAATTAAATTTTGTTGTGTATAATGTAATTTCCAATGCAGAACACACAAATTTGTTGGATTTGTAATTAACACTTATTTAGCATTTATTTACTAAAATATTGGGAAAATGTTATGTACGTAGATTTTGAACGTACATTTGTAATTGATTATGTGGGCACAATTTATCTCAAGATGACCAATTATTGGCCTATTAATTGGTCTGGCCGATATATCGGCTTGTATTTGTGTATTTGCACAGAGAGTGATGTTAAGATGTCTTTAGTGTAGGGCTGCAACTAACGATTATTTTGATAATCGATTGGTTGGCCGATTATTATTATTTAATTTTTATTTTTTTAATCGATTAATCGGATTTTAAAAAAAACTACATTTTCTTTGTTTTTATTTTATTGACAAAAACACTTCTGCATTCTGCCCAATGTCCTTCAAACAAATGTGCCAACTGAATGCTATGAAAACATACAATGCTTAAAAATTTATTATACCACCTGTTATAATAAAGAGAAAACACAAATATTTTAGGAATCTGTCAAAGAATTGTTTAAATCTAAAATGTTATTGTCATTTATTGGGCAAATAACAAACTGAAAAAACTAAATATTTATTCACATAATAATAAAAAAATAGCCTCCTGCCTTTCATAACAGCATGCATTCTTGCTGGCATTGTTTAGCTACTTTTTGACTGTAATTGGTTATCTGAAAAAATCTTTCATATATCTTTCATAGATAACAGAAATAATTATAGCGTTAGAAATAGCCCACTGTTACTAAAGAGCGTACGCATATTGGAGGACTAACCAATACAGATAGCTAAAAAATGATTTTAGTAAACACCAATACTGTTAGTTTAGAGCAGCAGTGGCACAAAGCTTGCATTATTTGTTATAAACCTTAAATTAGTTTTAATAAATTTAAGCACTGTATATAGGCCTATAGTTTAAATCTCTTCATCAAAAATTAAGATAATGATAAAGATAATAAAGATGAATAAAAACACAAACTCAGTGTTAACCAACTTTTTGATCAGTCACGTTTACTGTAATTTCTTTATCCTATAAAAGACGGCTATGAAGCGTCTGATATTTATATTCAGACAACTAGGCTATATACGCGGTTATCCCTTTACAGTTCCTACTCTCATAAAATACGTGCACTACATGTTGACTTTTAAATCTTAATTTAACGTTCAACAACAGATATTTCAGCACAATGAATGTTTTTGCGCTGAATATTAATCCCTCTCTGACGCGTGTTCATGCGCCCGCCGCGCTCGCGCTCATTCAGTAAAGGTTTAAACTTAACGCAGACTGTCAGGACGGAACTTTATGCAAAAATGCAAATGCTCGCGTGAATTTGTGATATTTACAGATAAGGATATGACCGTAAACTGAACGTTTTTGCGCTGAGGGCGAACACGCATCTGTCAAAGTGTCTGACAGGAGCAAGCCATTACGCTAATGCATTAGCTTAAAGCTTAAAATAAATAATTCTCATGTTTTGTGCAGCTTGGATCACGTACTTCTCCTGCACCATCTCATTCTGTTTCCTCCACTATTTTTAGATGTATTTGGGCACAGAAATGCGTTATTCAGTGCTGTAACGTTAGTTTGACGCGACCGGCTGAAGTTGGGACGTGCACTGTGAGCAGACCCGACTAATCGATAATGAGAATCGTTGTCGATGATTTTCATTATCGATAATAATCAATTTTATCGATTAGTTGTTTGCAGCCCTACTTTAGTGTATGGAGAGGAAGCAACAAGCATTGGGTATGTTTACATGGGCATCAGTAATCTAATTATTGACCTTATTCTGAATAAGACAATATTATGAGTTGCTTTTAGAATATTCCTTTCATGTTCCCGTTTTATGTCTTATAGTACATAGATCGATTAATGGCACACGTCATTACATCCCCACGTGACGCCATCCAACGTTCCCTCCAGAATTTCACGTATTAACATACAGTTTGTCTTCGTTATGGTGCCATGAACAGTTTTGGGTGTTTAATTTTACGAAAGCTTCAAGTGCAGTTAATAATTTGTCATGCAAACAGATGACGGCGTTGTTGAAACCATGCTCTTTTGTTTGCCGTAAAACGGCTGACCTCTGCTGTGTGTGTATAGACCCTTTTTGTGCCGATGTCACGATTACGTGACAGCGCTAGCTGGAGGCAAAACAAAGGGGAAACTAGAAGCGGCCCATTCAAACTAGCGCAGATTCGGCTACATAAGGAGCTTAAAATATCATCTTGTTGTGATGTTGGGTGCCAGAATCGATGTAATACAGCCTTAAATTTGAAATTTTATCGCATACTTGCTGCCACTGCCAGACAAAAAACCGACGACAGCTGTGGTTAAACGCGATAAAACGAGCGTACTGGACAGAAACGATTGTCAAAAATGCTCGCGTTTGCAGCACACACTTCTGATCAGAAAAGGTTAAATAAAGTATTGTCTTTTGTTGTTATGGATTATGGTTTGTGTTACGTGTCTAAAGAAGTCTTATGCATCTCACGACTATGTCGTGTATGAAATGTCTGTTTGCATGTGTGTAAAACAACAAACTTACGATTTATATGCTTAATCATCTGTAATATACATTGTTGTGATTGATAGTGGCTGGAATTTCCAAGAGCTTGGTAAGAAAGAATAATCAAACACAAAGTTCAAAATTAGTTTCTGGAATTTTTATTTCTAGAAAATATTCACATTTTACTTTAAATGGACTGTATGTAAAGTATTGTAAAGAGAATTTACATACAGTAATGTCACCGTAAACTTAACTTACATCGTTTACGGGATGTATATACTTTAAAATAACTATTTGGCCATTACACAATGCATACGTCTTCAAATAATATATCCATCACATTGAATGTTTAACTTTTTGTATTTTGGCCCAGTTCACTCTCATGTAGCTGTAAAAATAGTTGCCTGCTGAAATTGAAATATAGCCTACGTGTATATATGTATATATGTATATGTGTATATATGTATATGTATAAGTGTGTATATATATGTATATGTGTGTATATATATATATGTATATGTGTGTATATATGTATATGTGTGTGTGTGTGTGTGTGTGTGTGTGTATATATATATATATATATATACACACACACACACACATCTTCATGACTAGATAGACACAGGTGAGTTTCTCTTTACTACACGTTAGGTTTCTCTAGATGTGGTTCACTCAATCGGAGGTAATCTTGTCAGATCGTCCATCCTTTGAGTGAGTACAGGTCGGCCAATCTGGTTTCGTCCGTTAAAGTTAACTTATTTAAATAACAGTCACGGTCCTGCACAGTGAGTGATCTTACATATGCAGGTCAAATCGGATTTTCTCCGCTAATTGTTAAAAAAACAAGCTAACAAACTTAATAGCTAGCGTTAGTGAAGCGGTCAGGGGAATCTTTCTGCCTCCACCTAAGCTCCGCCCACAGAAAAACATCACAATGTTTACTAACAGAAAAAGGGTCTATAGATTCTTGATCAGAGTATTGTCTTAATCGTGTTAAAATCGGAATATTGTTGTCCATGTAAATGCACTGACTGTTAAACACCTACATAATCAATATCGTGCCACACCGGCCGCCATTTACTCTTTCTTTGGACATCTGCTCTTGTCACCATGACACAATCAACATTATAGTTTGCACTTCAGATCGGTGAACACTCATTTACAGCTGCATATGTCACGAATGTGGAACATTTTCCCCTAGCATTTCTCTTGAACAGCACACACAAATCCTCTGAGTTTCTTTTTTTACGAGTCCCTTATAGAGTCCGATGACGTTCGGGGAAACCCCCTCTGAAAATACGTCAAGTTTCATCCTTCACCTCACAAAGGTCAGGCTTTGAAAGCCTTCAGCGGGACGGCTGTGTAACGCGTGGCTCTCTGGGCGTGTAGGGCTCAGCTGATGCGGTGAATCTGATGCAAGTCGTTCCTCCTGCTGCTGTTTCCACTACAATGGAAATTCAGACGCTTTTATTTGCATCATCTTAGGTTCAGTGATGAAGCCTCTTCTTATCAAGAACCCTTTTAATTGTATAGTGATCTTGAGTTGATATATGGTTCTTTGGAGATTAAGAAAGCTCTTGATGCTTCATGATAAGTTCTTCAGATGTTTGTATTGGTTTCCCGTTGTTCTAAAATTAACTTGCTAATAAGGAGACTTAGATTTGCTCCAGGTTAAATTAATGGTAATAGCTTAATGTTTATTCATTTACATATTGATTCAGGTCAAAGATAGTAGCTAAACACAATTCACAATGCACTATAAAAAACTATTGTTGTAAATAAAATGAAGATTATTGGAGCACGTCACATGAAAATACTACTTGAGCATTTCTACCTTAGAATGTCATGTTTAATTCACTGTTACTTGACATTTCTTTAATTATTTGTGAAATTTACTTGCAATTTCTAAATGAAAATAAAGTAAATCCTACACCAATTTTTAAGAGTACTGTAGTGAAAGCATTGTAGAAACTTTTAGAACCGATTCCTCTGCTTACACTTTGTCATTTACATTGTCCGATGTGATCGTGATAAAAGACATTTCTCTTATTATGACTTATTTATTGATAAGCATTTGCTTCCAAGCTGATTTGCCATCTTTACCACTTTTAATCACATTATGGTGAAATATAACAGTTTGTTTAAAGAAAAAAAAACATAAAAGTAATTTGCAATGTTACATTTTAGTGAAAATTATTTCAAGTAAAGCTTTTTTTCTTTTTGAAGTGTGCTGTATGAAGCATTGCAGTTTCATTTAGAACAGGTTTCTCCACTTAAACTGACATTTCCAGATGCAATCACTAAAAATAAGGAATTTGCTTTTAATTTATTGATAAGCATTTGGCTCTAAGCTGATTCTCCGCAACTTTTAATTGTTATTGTGAAATTTAGCAATTTGATAAAAGGAGAAGGCATATAAAAATAATTTGGAATTTTACAATTCACTCCATTCCATGTAAGAATATCATCTATGGAATGTTGTTCACAGAAATCTCCAATTTTGTTCTTTAAGACATTCTATAAAGCTCATCAGGCAACAGTAACCAGGGGGCAGAGTGAAGGCTCAGTTGGATCTTTTATTTTTCAGAGTGTAGCAGCAGTGACTGAAGGTTTATTTTCACATCGTGCTGCTGAGCGCAGTTGGATCGCGAGGCGATAGGTTACTAGAAACCCTTCAATCAACAGGTCTGTGTTTGCTGGTCTGTACACACGTCCTGTCAGGAAGTAGAGTGACTTTCTCCTCACGCTCAAGATACGGGCGACACGCACACGTCTGAAACCACAGTCACATTTTCCTGCAGAGCCCTTACACAGTGTGATGTAACAGCTCATTTTTTATTTACATTTTGATATTTACTCATAAAGAGTGCGACATGCTCATGGTCCATACAGAATGTCTATTGTTTGACTGAAAATTCTATTTTTTGTCAGTCAGGATATGGTATGACGTGTTGTGATGTACATTTTATTAATTTCTTTGACTACAGTATGAAGCGTTTTTGGTCACTATTATTTTTATTTTTACTTTTTTACTTTTCTGGCTTACATTTTAATGGTTTAATTAAATTTTAATAATCAAAAATTGTGTCTATTCAATTAATAAATCTTTAACAATATAATATTTAATTAAAATGTTAAAAATAATAATGTCCTAGGAGGTAGATTTTATTATTTCAGAAATTCTCTGGCTGTTTAATTTTTTAAAATAACTGAATCCAGAAAATTCAAATGGAAAACAGAATTTGGGGGGAAAATAAAACCAATTTCATAGGTTTCTAAAAATTTAATTTTTATTAACTTCTATTTGTTGTTTTGTTAAATTGTAAATAGTACTTTTTTCTGTTTTTATGCATATTTCTAGTGTGAATTTTGAATAAAATAATAAAATAAATGACCATTTAATAAAATGACATTGTATATTAGCATTACATTAGCAGGTCATGCTCGCTTCTTGGTCAGGATGGATGCAATGACACATGAAAACAAGGCTGTGTGGCATAGACCCATTAATAGATTGTATGGATGACTGATTAATGAATAGATTAATGTCTTAATATTCACAACCAGTGTTTTCTGGAAATGATTGGAATGATGTATGTACAATATTTTGCTTGCTGAACAAATGATTCCAAGTTAACTGACCGTGAATGGACTGTAATAATCCCTGATTTGATAAGACTTCGTCATCCACAAATAAAGTCCACATCATCTTTTTTTGGCTGTGAAATACTGTCCAACTTAACATAGGCTGGACATCACAGTACTGTATTTGACTCTTACCCAATCAACAGTCTGCTGTTTTTTTTTATTAATAAAATTAATATTAATAATATTTTGACAGCATAATTATGATCAGACTATATGGACAGGTGCAAAGCAAACAGGTTATGAGCTTTTAATTTTGCAAACATTTATTGGATTTCTTACTGTTGACATTTAAATCAGTGTAGGGCTGCAACTAACGATTATTTTGATAATCGATTAGTTGGCCGATTATTTTTTCGATTAATCTGATTAAAAAAGCTGAATTTTCTTCTTTTTATTTTATTGACAAAAACACTTCCACATTTTGCCCAATGTCCTTTAAACAAACGTGCCAACTGAATGCTATGAAAACATACAGTGCTTAACAATTTATTAGATCACCTGTCATAATAAAGAGAAAACACAAATATTTTAGGAATCTGTCAAAGAATTGTTTAAATCTAAAATGTTATTGTCATTTATTGGGCAAATAATAAACTGAAACAACTAAATATTTATTCACATAAGAAATAGCCTACTGTTACTAAAGGCCTTATGCATATTGGAGGACTAGCCAATACAGATAGCTAAAAAATGATTTTAGTAAACGCCAATACTGTTAGTTTAGAGCAGCAGTGGCACAAAGCTTACATTATTTGTTATAAACCTTAAATGCGTTTGTTTTAATAAATTTGTTAAGCACTAGTATATAGGCCTATAGTTTAATTCTCTTCATCAAAAATTAAGATAATAATAAAGATAATAAAGACGAATAAAAACACAAACTCAGTGTTAACCAACTTTTTGATCTCAGTCACGTTTACTGTAATTTCTTTATCCTCTAAAAGGCGGCTATGAAGTGTCTGATATTTATATTCAGACAACTATACGCAGTTATCCCTTTACAATTCCTACTCTCATAAAATACGTGCACTACATGTTGACTTTTAAACCTTAATTTAACGTTCAACAACAGATATTTCAGCACAATGAATGTTTTTGCGCTGAATATTAATTCCTCTCTGACGCGCGTTCACGTGCCCGCAGCGCCTGCGCTCATTCAATAAAGATTTAAACTTAACACAGACTGTCAGGACAGAACTTTATGCAAAAATGGAAATGCTCGCGTGAATTTGACATTTACAGACAAGGATATGACCGTAAACTGAACGGGTTTGCGCTGAGGACGCACACGCATCTGTCAAAGCGCCTGACAGGGCAAGCCATTACGCTAATGCATTAACTTAAAGCTTAAAATAAAGAATTCTCATGTTTTGTGCAGCTTGGATCACGTACTTCTCCTGGAGCATCTCATTCTGTTTCCTCTACTATTTTTAGATGTATTTTGGCCATAGAAATACGTTATTCAGTGCTGTAATGTTAATTTGATGCGACTGGCTGAAGTTGGACGTGCACTGTGGGCAGACCCGACTAATCGATAATGAGAATCTTTGTCGATGATTTTCATTATCGATAATAATCAGTTTTATCGATTAGTTGTTGCAGCCCTAAATCAGTGACGTGGGCTTTTTAATACAGGACAGCACGTAATGAAATATTCTGGGTTATTTTCAGCATAAAACCTGTGAATCACATCTGTGGTGTTTTGTCGTTTATAGGGCTAGGTATCAAGATCAAAACCGACCGAATTGCCTCTACCATAGAGTATCGAAAAACGTCTTGTCATTCGGTACCAAACTTCAATACCTAAGGGGTTAATCTCATCAGCTTCACGGAGCCAATAAGCCTGCAGCACTAGGTGCGTTCGACTAGAAGCGGTGTGGCTCAGATCGATCAGTGTTTGACATCCGCGAGAGCGATTCGAAAGCGTACGAAGCAGTCTGCTCTCTATAGCTCTCTTGGTCCTGCGCAGCGCCGTGTCAAGTCGAACTACTAGTTTACTCCGGTTACACTCAGAGATGTGGCTCACACATGAGGTTGTAGCGTGAAAGCGTCTCAGCCCCCTTAGATGTAAGGCTAAGTTTACACTGGTGCGTTTTTGTTTAAAAATGAAAACGATCCTCGTCCATACTGGCGTTTCAGAAAAGATCTCCGTCCATACAACACGATCGAAAGTGCACGTTACGTGACCATTCATGCACACTGTAGCATCATGCTACATAAGACAATAGATAAGATTTATATTCCGCTTTTACTCAAAACTCACTTTAAACCACCATCGAGTGTTTGTAATAACTTCCGTTTGCCTTCTAATGTGTGTTTTGGCAATGTAATATATATATATTTTGTTCCTTTGTGCAGTGGCTCAGGAGTCTTTGAGTCTGTATAAACGTAAAGAAGCTGAAAAAATAAAACAAGTTTTTTTTTTTTTTTTTCTTTTTAGATAATGTAATCTTGTTAAAATTGATTTAATACAATTGGTATCAAAAAAAAGTATCGTTCAGGAACCGGGATTGAAGTCAAGGTATCAGTATTGATATCGAAAATTTTTTTAACGATACCCAGCCCTAGTTGTTTACCACTGACAATAATAAAGTGTGGAAGTTGGACTATGAATATTATAGGAAACGTAATTCCATTTTTGCTTGATATAGATTAATATAATAGCCAATCACATGGCTCACTTCACCAGCATTTCACCAATTTATTTGAGAAAAGGTCTTTGTGGCAATCCGCCAAAATAAAAGTTGTTTAACTTGAAGAAATTATGACAAAAAATATTACTATTGTATTCTAAAATGTACTTCTCAAAGTGCTGATAATAACATGATATTTTTTTTAAGAAATATCATACAACCAATGTTTTTGGTCATATTGACCAGCCCTACTTTAAAGTGAATTTAGCAAACACATTTGCACATGTAGACTTTATCGATCAATATTAGTGTGCAGATCTCTGAAACGTCCTGACAGTGAATCTGACACCATAACGACATAATGAAGGGTTGTGTAAAAATCTTAGATGCAAGACAAACTAGTTTGGTCACTTTGGTGAACACACAGGCTGCCTTTTCAACCCTTGGCAGATTTTGGCAGCGTTTGATTGTAATTTGGGAAATGGTGGTGCATTGCCTGGTCCTGCCTTTTTGAACATGAGTACAAAAGAGGATGCAAAACTGATATTGTTCTCGGTTGCATTAAATGTACATGTTTTTGTGTGAGTGTAGGATTATGCTGGATTCATGTGAAGTGAAACCAACCTCCCTAATACAGGAACAAGAAACCTACTTTGACAGAAGCATGTTGCTGGTGCACAACGTGTGTGTTTGTGCCAAAAGTGGGCAGAGCTTTCTGTTTGCACAACATGTGCTCAACTGGAACGTGAGACGGCCTGCACTGTTGTCAGTCTCGTTTTACGAGTGTAGTTGTGTCGAGACGGTTGACGGTCATGTGCTGATTTTGCAGGAGCTGCAGTAACTTGCGCCTCATGACATGAGCTGCCGTACAAGAGCCTGTTTATTTTATCTGGAGTTCACAATTAATACAAAATATTAGCATGAACTTAATTCTTGATCATTCTGGTGTCAAAATAGCCATTGTAAAGTTTTTGACGTGACATAACATGAATGCAGTCATAATTTCAGTACTAACAATGTAATACACACTTACAGTCAAAAGCTTAAATACACCTTCTTGTTCTTTATTATACTATTTTGCACATTTTCTATTTAAGTTGTTTACTTGTTGGCTGATCCAGAGCATGCATGCATTTATTTATTGCTTGAAGTGAACTTTGTAATTATATATAATAGGCAAATATGATTTTAAAAACATAAAACTATAGTAGTATTAGTAGTAGTAGTAGTAATATTTTATTATAAATGTTTGCATTCATTCTTAAAAAAATACATATTGCTTTAAATTAACTTTAATCATATATAAATGGCATATGTTTTGAAAAAAAACCTGCAATTGTAGTAATAATAATAATAAAAAATATAAATGATTACATTCATTCTCAACAGTAGTAAAATAATAATAATAATAATAAATGGATGTTTTTATGAAAATGTTTATTTTATTAAGTAAATAAATAAATAAATAGATGCTTTTATTAAAGATATCCATTTATTTATGTATTTATTCATAATAAAAATGATCTTTACTCTTTTTTTTTTTTATTTATTTATTTATTTTTGTTGCTTTTCTACAAATTCATATTTGGCATTTATATATGACTAGTTAATTTCAAACAAAGCATGGCTTATGATAAAATTATTTTGAGGTTAACAGTTTTTAAGATCATCAAAAGCATTATATATATGCATGCATGTATGTATGTATGTATGTATGTATGTATATATATATGTATAAGTATGTGTATGTATGTTGTATTTGTAATCAGGCACTGAATGGAAAACCCCAAAAAGTCCTTTCAGCCAATAGTATCATTTAGAGGTCCAAGCGTGCAAGAATTTGAACAGGTTTTGGCAGGATATCAGAGCTGGGCGATATTCATTTGCTCTCTCTGGCAAGGAAATGAATGCGATTGGATGTGTGGATGAAAGGGACTGAGGAGGCAGATGTGGATATCTAACGTCTTTACCCATGATCCTGTTCTTAGTGTGGCAGCAATATGGGATTACTGTGTTTTAACTGAAGCTCAAAGGAAAGAGGAATAAAAGATTTGTTGCTTTTGACTGACGGGTTTAAGTCACATTTCAGCACCAGTGAACAGACTTGAAATTGAAAGAGCCGAATAGTGAATAGAGCGGAAGAAACAGGCGACCTCAAGACAGCGCTGGCTTAAACCCAGAGGCCTGTGCTGTCAGGAACGCTGTCTGTTTGCTCATATTTAATAATGGGATTGTTTGTGTTGATGGTTTGTCTTTTTTGATGTGGTGGTTTTGTTAGGTTTTTTTTATTTCATTTTATTATTTTTATTTGTAAAGAAATGGGTAGAACATAGTTTCTCCCATCAAAACACCCTTTTCATTTCCATGTAAAATTCTCTCTTATTCACAAGTTTCCATCAAAATACAACAATTACTACAGTTCATTTGCTTTAGCGGTGCCAGACCAGTACAGTCATATAAGGGATGGGCATTCCAAGCAAAAATAATGTTTGAAAATCGCACCCCTCCCCTGCATGCACGCACAAACACTCATAAACGGAGAGAGACGGGATTCACGCTTTCAATCTGTATGATAAACTGTTTAATTGAAAGATTGGCTATCTTAACTCAAGCCATATAATGATTGTAACGTGCTGAAACATTAATATAATAAACATAACCGAATGACGGCACTTGTTAACACATCAGTCCATCGATTAGCATAAATCAACTGCTCATAAGGCTAGGACATTTCCATTTCAAAAAATGGAACCCCTAAAGGAAATAGATACAAGATGGGAGGAAAAATATAACAATCTTCTGTCACAATTATATCATTGAGTAATTATACTGTATATAAACTGCAGGCATCAGGGAGCTGTTATTAATATGCAGGGCATTGAAATTGCTTATGAACACGCTCTTGTTTTTTACTTTCACTTTCGAAATTCGTGATTACACGTACAGAGCAGCACTTGGCAGTACTTGCAACACATTTTACAATATTAGATGTTTGTCAGTGGTGCTCAGGATCTGCAAATCGTTCTCTATCATCCTATCAGTCATCTCTCCTGTTTGTGTGTTAAGTGAAATGTTATTTACTGTAATGAAATAGGCTACCACTAGCAAGCAGCTAACCATGTGCCTTTAGTGGCTCCGTAGAACGCGTTATTTGTTTTCCACACCTTTCTAAATACGGACAATTCAGCCACACCTCTAACCCAGTCGGGGGTGTTTGTGGTCCGCACAGAACTCTTATTTGACATCGTCCCAACAAGTTACTGTAACCGTTATATGCTACGCAAGTCTTTTTTTATGCCACACAAGTCTACAGTGTGTTCTTCTGTTGTTTTTGACAGCTTTTAGGTATGTTATTTGCAGCGCCACCCTCTGCTTACTAGGGCTGGACACTATACCGGTATTAATGTGACTACCGGTATTATGGTGTGCTATGTTATGGATTTTGCTATACCGTGCATACCGTTACATATTTATGGATTTCATTGGATGGACAGACTAAGATTTTTTTTTCCCCCCCGCGGTCATTACTGCATCATCAGAGAGAGAGATTCCCCGCTCGAGCAGACATGAGCAAAAATCATCCGATTCTGATTTAACACACGATCGGCTGTTAAATTTATTTTGGCTGATATCTATTCTGGAACTGCACACAAACTTAACTATAATAATTTCCCAAAATGTAATTTGTGTGGAAATATTACACATAAGTCTGTAAACGGCCGTTAACACAGGACACAGAACATGGACACAAAGAGAGAAAATACTGGAGCAGGCAGCGCAAGATCACTGTTCACAATGCTCAAAATATAGGAAGAAAAATATAAATATTGAATTGTGGGCAGGGAGTTAATATGAATGAATCTCTGAAAGGAACTGTCTTCAGAAAAGTTTAGATGGCATTTTCTTTTTCTCATACCTCCGTGTTCATAAGCGCAGCGTAGCGCAGAGCAGAGCAGAGCAGCTTTGTTTACAGTGCTAATCAAAGGAAATGCTATATTGAGAATGTTCCATAAGTGCCATCTGCTGTCAGAGAGTGAACTTGCATGTTCTTTCAGTCCATTTGCTGTTTTTATTTTGCGCAGGTATTTTATGTAGCGTACTTTCACACATCTAAAGTCAGACCATTTTATTTTTGCCTTAGATCTTGAAATCATGTTTTTTTTTTCTAGTTATATAAGGTTAAAATACATATTTTGCCTGTAATTTAACTAAGGTCTACTAAAATGTGATTCCAATTTTTCCCCCTCATATCGTGATATAATATCGATATCGTCTGGACAGTGGAAAATATCGTGATATGAATTTTAGCTCATATCGCCCACCTCTACTGCTTACATGAACGCGTCACCACCACATCAGCACGGAAAACACGGGGAAATTTAAGACAATAATCGCACAACCTATTCGATATTCTATAATTAAATCAACTAATTGAATATTCAAAAATCGTGACCCATCCCTAATTCATATATTGATATATCACATTATATTGCATTGATATATTCTTTTCTCACTATATTGCATCAATATTCGCTTAATTTATTAGTGCAATAATATTCCCTAAAGGCAGTTACTGAAAAGTAGGTCGTATAAATAAGCATAGTTTTCTATTAGATACTAGGGCTGGGATGATACGCTAATCTGCCGATTCAACACTATCCCGATACTTGTGTGCTGATTCAATATATATTGCGATAGAGTATTGCGATTATATAACTATTGCGATTCGATATTACAATTTGTGATTTTTGTTTGCTTATTAAAGACAAGACAATGGAAAATACTTGATTATACCCTTAAAAGAGACTCTACGTGATGAGTCATATTAACAAAAACAATGCATCTCATCTTTCTGAACTTTTATTTCAGGAGCATACACATACACAGTGTATATTTAAATTACCTTGAACCATGAAACTTTCAAGTACCAAAACCCTGAACTTGCACATGAATATAATAGTCAAATGTTCTACAAAATGAGTAGAAAAAATAAAATAAAATAAAGTGCTATGTTAGTCATGTTTAGTCATGTTTTCCCGGCATTATTATTATTATTATCATCATCATCAGGCTAGTAATACTATCTAATTAATATTAGGGCTTATTTGTTGCATTATATTTCTTTTTCTGCGTTTTTACAGTGTTGCGCGTTATAACCAATCACACACGATTATGCTGATCTTATGAATGCAATGACCAATCAGATGTGTTCAGACGAGTCATCACTGAAACAGTCAGCGGAGTTCCGTTGTTCAGCTCGCGCTGACTGAATTCTGACTCGTGAATTCTCTCATCATAAACAACAAGGTGCAGATTTACGTGCGATGTATGTATAAGAGATTTATTCATCATACAGTGTAGATTCACTGATTATAACGGGAGTGTTTTTAAAGTGCATAAACTCACACTAGACTGAGCTTGTGATGATATTCTTTGGTAATGTAATGCTCTTTGTTCGTTTTCTGTAGCTGCTTTTTGAATAACTGAGGAAATGTAAGCATTATAATTAGTAACTTACGATGTATCTATTAATTTATCATTTTAAAAACAAATTCAGTCATATTAAAAACATTAGGCTGCTTTTAGCCTTACGCTTGAGTTGGTTCAGTTTCCGGCAATGAAACTAAGTAAATAGATGATTAAATTAGCACGATAATATTGTGTATCGGCGATCTCACAGGCTGACGACAGGACGATATGAAAATTGAGCATATCGCCCAACACTAACAGAAATAACTGTTTATTATGGTAGGTTTTTTGTTGGACATCGCAAACTAGACTTTCTGGCAGATTTTTGTCTTTTATCAGCTGAACCCTGCATTGGCCTGTTTATTCTTTAGTGTTTAGAAGCTGTTTAGACATTGTTTGACCCGTTGACCTTTCTGACCCTGTCTAGACGTCTCCTGACAGCAGATGTCAGGGGTTGTGAATTCAGTAATAATGCTTGCTCTCATTGAATTTGGTGAATAGTGTTTGTGCTCTCTTGTTCATGTTGCCTTTTCAGTCTTGCTTTGGAAGCAAGACTGAAAAGGATTCATCATTGGATTCACGTTGGTGTTGTTGTATTCTCAGTGATCTGAGTAAACGCTGCAATCCGGGTCATTCCCATGAGGCTGGTTAATGCGGGATATCATCTCAGGACAAGTCTATTATAGCGTCTGTGACTCACCCAAACTTCACCCCTGCAACGGGCTGAGTCATTGGGTCGGACCGCTACAGTTTTTAAGCTTTTGCATTTCAGACTGTTATTCTCATATTCAGAAGTGTTCTCTGTAGCTACATCCAACATATATATCTTAATGTTTATGTATTTACTCTGAAATTAGATTAGATTGTTTTCCAGTCAGGAGAGGTATTTTTTTGACCAAACGACCAACCATTGTTGCCAAATAGATTCAAAATATTTAATTCAAAAATTAAAATGCCATAAACTTTAAAAAAAAAAAAAAAAAAACCCCTATAAAAACTTATAATTTTTTATTTATTTATTTATTTATTTTTGAACACAAGGAAATATAAAATATGAAAATACTAATTTAGACAAGAACATTTAGGCCTACCTGTATTTCTTTTACTATATAACATTTTAAGTTAAGGAAAATTGTGTGATCATTTTTGAATGAATCTAATTTACGAATTTATTCTTGAGACTTTACAAAGATTAATGGTGAAAGGAAAAGAATTTGAAAATTAAACCTGAAAAAAATTAAACTAAAATCCCTGTTGTTTTCCACCAGAATAAAGGCTTTGGGTTTAACGTTTGAGAATCATTTAAGACAGCCATTAATATTAGTATTTTGATTTTACAGTTAAAATAATGTACTTATTTAATTATTATTTAATTTTAGTTAATTTTTTTTTTTTATTCATTATCAGGGCTCTAGACTGCGACCAAAATGGTTGCATTTGCGACCATTTTTTGAGAGTGTGCGAGTAAAAGTTTGACGTGGTCGCACTTGTGCGAGTGCATGGTCTGCGCTGCTCCAAAGCATCTGCTTCATACAGCGTGTGCTGCAGAGCCGCGGCACATTGTAGCAGGAGTCAGATTTCATTGTTCACGTGAAGAGAGGCACTTTCAGCGCGAGTGCTTCAGGTGTAGAGCCTGGTTTATACTCCCTGCGTCAGCACGAGTGCAAAGGTGCACCGCGGACGGAGCACAATGAAGGATTTGGTTTTCAAGCTAAAGTAAAAGACCACTTCTTAAACAAGAGAAGGTGAACATGTTGGTATTCTTGTAAAAAAAACAAAACAAAAAAAAAAAACATGCATGTCCTGTCAGCGACAGGTTTAATTGTACTTTTCTTTTTGTTTTCGTTTTGAAAAGCTTATCTTTGGTGTTTACCTCACATTACGCTATGGAGGCTTTCCTTAATCTTTTAATATTATTATTTGATTCCTCAGTGTTTGCTAAACATTCTGTAATTTATTAGTCGTATATAATACAGCATGTGATGTGTCCTATGCCATGCCTCGTCTTATTCGTTTTTGTTAATAAATGTTATGTAAGCTAGTTTGTCATTGTAACGTACTGTTTTATTGTTGTTGTGCTTTTTAATTAAGAATAACAATGAATCCATCTTTTGTTTTAGTCTTAAAAAGTGAAAGGTGTATAGATATAAGCAAAACAGACAATTATCTTTTCTTGTAAAGCGTGACAGCAAGATCGCGAATTTGAAAGTGAAAGCAAAAAAAGGAATTCCTGTTCACAAAATTTAAATCACAAATAATACTGATGAAAAAGAATGTGTTGAATATTGAACACTTTCGTTACCATATAACTATAAACTATGATAAAAGTTCATCAGCATGCATTGATTAATCAAATGTTGTATCAAAAAAAAAAAAATTAAATAAATTAAAAAAAAAATTGCGACCAAATGATGTGCTTGAGCGACCAACTGAGAAAGTTAGTCGCACAAGTGTGACCAGTGGGAAGAATGAGTCTAGAGCCCTGATTATCATTATCCCCTCCAAAAAAACTTATTTATGTGAGTTTTAGTTTTTATTTTCAGGTAGTCATTTTTATGTAACTTATTTCATTTCACTTAGGCAACATATTTTATATATTTTTTTATTTTAGTTTAGTTTAAGTTTTTAATCTAATACTTATTTCCTTTCAGCCTTTTTTCAGTTAATGAAAATGCTTTTTGTATTTTTAGTTAACGATAACCCTGTTAATAATATATTAAAATCACTATTAAAAATGTTTTTTCTAATATTCAAATTTTTAATTTTGCAGAGAAATATTACAGTAGTAATATTTCTTATTGTTTAATATTTTTATTTAGTAGTAATAATTATACAAAAAATTTACAACAAAATTATTTTATTCTCATTTTTCAATTTGTAATCACAAAATATTTGGGCAGTTTTGCAGCTCTACTTAAAACCTGCAAACCTGGAGTTTTTTTTTTTTATTTTTTATTTTTTATTTTTTTTCACAATCACAATTTTTAGCAGAATTTTTTTTTTTTTTATCAGCCCTAAAGTGCACTCACCAAGAGCGTATGAGTCAGTTCATTGTAATGATTCTGTCTCAAAGTCATATGATATCATTTCTCAATCATTACAAATCGTTACAGGAGTCATTAAGGAGACAGAATTGTTAAAGTCCGATTCCCTCTCCTAATGCCTCTCGCCGTCTCTGTTTCTGTCTGTCTGATCCTCTCTGTACAGTTCGTGTAATCAGCCTGAGCGCTAGTAGGAAGCTGATTATAACCACACAACCACAGCAAGACCAACACTCATCTACTGGCCTGTGCCCTAATCTCTCTCTCTCTCTCTCTCTCTCTCTCTCTCTCTCTCTCTCTCTCTCTCTCTCTCGCTCTTTTTCTCCTCGCCGTTCCCCGTCGTTCCAGTCCCCCCCCTCCGTGGCTGTATAATCTGCAGTAAAAGGTGCATTGTTCTGTGTGGCGTGGGTATCTGTGGTCATTAACCTACATACTGAGCAGCAGGCCGCCGGCTTCTTAAAGCTTTCTCAGATGCCCTCCGATCAAGAAGTTCAGCGCTCGCTTCTCTGTCTGTTAACCCTTTTCTTCCCCTTTGCACAGTGTTTTGGCAAAGACTCGCTGTCAGTTATAAACACTAGGGAAAACTTAAGTGCAGTTATATGTTGTTTTTTCACCCTCTTTTTTCACTACAGCTGTACCAATATAGTCATATACAGCAGTACTATTTTCTGCTGTTTCTCGTAGCATCTAATTGGACGCACACCCTTTGATATCAACGAAAGATATGGGAAGCATTTTCTCCTCTCTTTTAAAGGTTGATAAGCCTGTTTATTTTGCTATTTGAACTATGCATTATTAGGCTATACTGTTTAATTTTATTATTTGCATTTTGTTCTCTGCAAACTATTGCAAAACAATATTTTTTTTTTTTAAATTGGTGCATTCATAAAAAAATAAAAAATAATGATAAAATTGATGCATGTTGTAGAAGAAAGTAAAGCAAACTGCAAAAATGAAGACTGAATTGAAGATTGATCGTTATCGGCTTCCGTAACTGGCATTTTCTCCCAGATTGGGTATCGGTCAGATGAAACCGATCCAAATCCGATATTGTGGGTATACTATTGTGTTATTGAAAGGCACAAAAACATTATAAAGCACCATAAAGTTTTCGTGCAGTGTATTTCAGGTGTTCTGAAGCTGTTCCATAGCTCAATGTGAGGTACAGACGAATATTTAAATCGTTAAATTCAAGTTGACGTAAACTCTTCTCTTCGCTGCGGCTGTCTGTCATCCTCCATTCAGCATTCAAACTGCGTGTCACGTTCGGTTACTAGAGTCAAGACGACGAAACTCTCTTCAAGAGCGCACAATAAAACCTTTCGTATTATAATACTTTTGTGCAATCAAAGATTATTAATAGTCTTTCTTGTTCTGTCATATCATATGTTGTTGCCTGCATTACTGTGCTATTCATTTAAAAGAAATGTCTTTTAATTTTATATTGTATATTTATATATAGCAATGTGTAACATTTCACCAGATTTAGTCCTACACTTACTAACTTTTATTGTTCCCCACCAAATAATGTTGTTTCACTAAATGTTTATCCACTAAAATAGTTTATAATAGTATTTTTGTCATAGATTATGGTTATTTTTTTTTTTTCATTTGTTATTTTTCATTCAAATGAAGTTGTCTATTTAGTGTATTGTGTTTAACACAAAAGGGTGATGATCAGATCAACACACAGAAGTATAGAAATTCTACATTGATTTAAAAAATACTGTGCTGGTATCGGATTGGATCGGTGTCGGCTGATACTCAGAATTTTTGGTGTTGGATCAGTTCTGAAAAAATGGTATCGTTGTATCCCTAGTTTTTTTTTCGTTTTGTTTTGCAATTATTTCTAAAATTTTTCTGACTAAAAATAGTTTTTACACCAGCTTCAGTGTACTGTTTTATAAATACTATGAATTCTCACATACTGTTCTTCGCCAACTGCTGTATGTAGGTAAATATGCATGTTCTGATGCAGGGATGCATTCTAAATCTGTCACTTTAAATGATGCTGCTTATGTAGGCAGCAGAGGTGGGTAGTAACGAGTTACATTTACTTTGTTACATTTACTTGAGTAATTTTTTTGGGTAACTAATACTTTTCGAGTATATTTAAAAATAGGTACTTTTACTCTTACTCAAGTACATTTTTAGTGAAAAAACGGTACTTTTACTTCGTTACTGTGGGCGACGCTCCTCTCGTTACTTTATCTTAATGTAATACAAGTTAAAAATGCTTCAGTTTATTCCATAGACTTTATGGTTTATTCCAAACGCGCCGTCTGCTTTTCTCTGGGCAATGAGCGATGCCCATTCGCGAATGATTCGTTCTTTTGAGTCAGTTCTCTTCAAAGGTTTGACCAAACCAGTTGGCAAACCAGTGAATCGGTTCGCGAATCAGTTTGAATGATTCGTTCAGTTCCCTGCCGCATGCGCTGAGTCATCTGAAGTGGTTCTCACTCAGAGTTGTAACAGAAACTTTAAGAACATCAAGAGCGCTGAAGACGTGGCTTTGGATCTACAGTCAATTGAAAGCAAATCTGCAAAGGCTATTGTTTGCTAGCTATGAAGATCTTCATTAGATGAACACCGCGTGTGCTGTCTACTGTTCTACAGGTATAACGTTAGGCTACATTCGATTACAGTACACGATACCACTGTGACATTACCAGTTTGTTGTACATGTACCTTATACATTAAATACGATGTATAATTTATACATTAAATAAGCTGTCACAGAGTATGAAATGAACACCCGCCAAACCCGCGTTATCTCTGCGCAGCGGAACGTGACCTGTTCCAGGAGGAATGCCTTTTTGCCTAGACACAATTAATATTGATATTTTCACAATATTTACTATTACAGAAATATACATTTGTTTACATTTTGCAGAACAGACGGAAGAAGATCCGTCAATGTGCATTTGTTTCGATATGTTCAGATGTTCTGTAGCGGTCATGTGAGGAGTTTTCACTTTTCTCCGTGTCAGAGGTTATATACATAAATACACATATAATACATAATTAATATACTTTAAAATAGAATTTAATTCAGTGATGCAAATCTGAATTTTTATCAGCTGTTGCTCCAGTTTTCAGAGTCATATGATCCATCAGAAATCATTCTAATATATTGATTTATTAGTGTTTTATTAGTGTTGAAAAAAAAAAGCATATGCTGGTTAGGTATGTTTTGAAGCTGGGATACTGGTTTATGCTGGTCCTTTGGTGGTTTATGCTGGTCCTTAGCTGGTTTAAGATGGTCCTTAGCTGGTCATGTGCTGGTCTTAAGATGATCGGACCAGCACATGACCAGCTTAAACCAGCATAAATCAGCAAAGGATCAGCTTAAACCAGCTCAAACCAGCATCTCATGCTTTAAAACATACCTAACCAGCATATGCTGTTTTTTTTCAACAGGGAACAGTTTTGCTGCTTAATATTTTTTGGAACCTGTGACATTTTGTTCTGGATTTTTTATGAATAGAAAGCTAAAAACAGCATTGATAATAAATCAACGTATTGGAATGATTTCTGAAGGATTATGTGACACTGGAGTAAAGGCTGATAAAAATTCTGATTTGCATCACTGAAATAAATTACTTTAAAAAACATTAAAAAAATTTTGAACGGCAGTGTGTGTGTGTATATATATACACACACACACACACACTGTATATATAATTTTTGTCTAAATATCCATTTATCTAAATAAAAATAGACTATATATATATTCAATATATGATCCAAAGTAACTAGTAACTAACTACTTGAGGAGTTTTTTTTTTTTTTTTTTTTTTTATCCGATACTTTTTTTTTACTCTTACTCAAGTAACTATTCAGACTATTACTTTTACTTGAGTAAATATTTCTACAAGTACTTTTACTTGAGTACAGTTTTTGGGTACTCTACCCACCTCTGGTAGGCAGTAAATGACAAGACTGCTCACTAGGATTTGAAACTGAAAAAACAAAAAAAAAAGAGCTTTTCCTAAAAAAAACCTCCATGTAATTGTGTTCATGCATGTCCGCTGACTCCAATATAATTGTGGTCTATAATTTTGACATTGTAAAATAAAAAACTTCCTTATTTCTCCTTTTTGTTTATGACACAGAACATATTTTGACTGCGGTATTCCTTGGGAATACAGATGTTGGCCTTGACTCGCTGTTGTGTCATGTCACTCTTGAGGTTGTGTCGCGGCTGTTGTTGTGTTGATCAGGGATTACTAACCTCACTTGAGCAGAGCTCTTGTTGTTGTAGTGTTTTTATAGTTTTTTTTTTTTTTTTTTTATATTGAGTGTTGTATGATTTCAGCAGACGGTTGGGGGAAGGGAGCATATTTACTGGGCCAGTGACAGCGGGACGTTCAGATGATGTTGTTATAATAGCGGTCAGGCCTGAGACGGGAGCTGTGAGTGGCCTGTTGTTTTTATGAAAGCGTGTGAGGGGTGTGTGTGTGCGTTTGAGACTCTCGCTTTCCCTAAAGACTTCTGATCTCCTGGAAGCACATTTTGTGAATATTCTGCATGTGATTATGCACTTGTACGCTGTGATGGAGGAGAGAATGTTTGTTTGTGAGGCGTGTTCATGTTTGAGCATGAGTATTAATGCGTGTGTTGGTAAATGCCCAAATGGAAAATGCTTTCCCATAATTGGAAGCTTGGCTCTGTCATATGACCTTCAGCAGTAGCCAATCACAGCTCAACTTCGCATTCAAAACAGCACTAGAGCTCTGAAATGTTTTAAAACCACTGCAGAGGATGTTAAAAAATAATTATTTTCAGGATAATCTGAAGAATTCCTTCAGATTGAATGATTTTTCCACAGTCTATTTAAAAACACATAAAACATACAAAGCAAATTTTTACGTTTCTTTACTGTCAGATTTTGTATGCATATCTTAAAAAATTGTTTATAGTTTGTTTATTGATATTTGATAATACGCAAAATACTTTAAGTAGGCCTACATTAGACAATACTTTGTACATGGGGAATACTTGAACAATACTTCATAACAATAATTATGTATTTTAAGTTAATTTCTACATCTAATAGATTTTTTAACATTAAGTCGTATGAGTTAACATTAGTTCAAATTTGATGAATTAGCAGCAGCACAATTGAACGTAATTGAAAACTGTTACCGTATTATCTATTCGCAATTATACCATTTAACTCAGATTTTTGTCCATTTGCAGTTCATTTAACATTTTACTAGGAAAACTGAATATTCAAAAATAAAAAATAGGACTTGATTTTAGCACTTGGGAATTGATTGGTTGTGAACTGAATGCAAGTTAAATAAAAGTCTAATTGTCTATTGGGTATAATGCAACAACAGTGGAAAATCAAAGTTATTTAAGCCATTTCCTTTTGATTTAAGATTACAAATGATTTGTTTTTGTGTATATAATAAGATTGTGCATTATGTATTCATTTAAGTAAAATGTTAACACCAACCCTGAATGTGTGAATATGTATATTATATGAGTATATTAGATTTTCATATGTCTTTGTAATTTTGAAATTGAAACAGAAAACGCATTGTCATTCAAAGAAAAAAATTCAAAAAATTCCCATCGCAAGATGACGAACGCCTCTTTTACGTTACGAAAATGTGATTGGGTCATTTCGACCCACACACTCTCTCGGATTAGTGCTCGTTCACTACTACTCCACATCAAAATACAGGCTTCCTAGCGTCCACATGTGCTGCGAGCATATGCTGTGTGTAGAAACTATTCTTAGCGTGTCTGTCCTCCTCTGCAGTCACTAGATCAGGTTACCGTGTTCCATGCGGCTCTTTCACATGCCGTCCAACGTGTTTGTGTGTGGGTTCACTTCGATACACTTTGGGGACAAATTTGTCTTCAGAAGTGAGCTAAATCAAAAAAACCTCCCATTTGGGCATATTTGGGGATGAACTTGTTAGGTAAAACTGCTCATAAATAAAGTAAACAATGTTTATTTTTAAAATTTCTTGTAGGAGTATAGTGTGGGTTTGGTTTAGTCTATAATAATCATTATTAGACTTAAAAATAAAGTATTGCATATGTCCTGATAAACGGCAAAGAAATGTGTCTGTAGTTTTACTATGATTTGATGAGTAGTTTTACTGTAGTACTACCTTATGTAGACATTTTTCTGTATTTACAGCACTGTAGATAAATGACATTTTACTGTATTATACTATGCTGCTTTGTTATTTGAGAGTGATGAAGAAAGGACTTGATTTGTTGTGGTGTTTGTCATGTTGTGTTAGCTTAAGTTGGTACAACATGTAGTTGTTTGAAGTTGCCAAACAATTAATGCATTGCAGTAAAATTACTTTATGGTATTTTTATTAATTAAAGTTGTTTTTTGGTCATAATTTTGACTGTCATTATTATCAATTAAAATCTATTCAGATATACGGTGGCCGAGAGAACTCAACGCGCTGCAACTTCAGAAAGCACATGCAAATAGAAAAAGCACCAGCAAATCAAGAAAACATCATCAGTTTGACAGCAGGTGGTGCAAATGCTCACAACGCAAACAAATAAAGAAAGGCGCTGAAAATGCTCACAACACAACCAAATAAAGAATTTTATTTGCAGTTTCTTTGTTTGGTTGTGCTGTGAGTATTTGCAGTGCGTTTCTTTATTTGGTTGTGTTGTGAGCATTTGTTGCGCATGTGTTGTCAAATTGAAGAAGTTGTTTTCTTAATTTGCAGGTGTTTTTTTTCTATTTGCAGCGCGTTGAGCTCTCTCGGCCACCGTAAAAATATATACAAATAGTCATAACTAAGACAAGAAGTCAAAATCAACAAAAATGTTTTTTTTTTTTTCTTCTGTCAATTTTGACTAGATTTATGATTTTTTATGTATTTGTATTAGAGCTGTCAAAGTTAACGCGTTAACGCAAATTCATTTTAACGGCACTAATTTTATTAATGCGTGATCAACGCAGCGCGCATTTTCTGTTTGACCCGTGGCCTAACCGTACTACTATAGTTTGGAGAAATGGATGGAGATGCTGACAGTGTTGCAGTGTTGCCAACTTAGCGACTTTTCAAACCACTTTAGCAAATTTATTTTTTATTTATTTATTTATTTATTTTTTCAAAAAGCGCCTAGCGACTAATCTTTATAGGGTTTGCCCAAACCTTATTTAGTTTCTGAGACTCGCCAGTACTGCCGCGCGAGGTCTCTCTTTCCCGCTGCGCTCACACCTCTCTCTCTCTCTCTCTCTCTCTCTATAGTTCGAAAGACATCCTTAATCTCTAATAATAATAACTCCATTCTGCTGTCTGTTGTTCTTTTACTGGTGTTTCTTTGTCTGAATACGGCACTTATCACATGCTGTGTGGTATTGGCGTTTGGTATCAGGGCATTTTAATGAGTACGAGTACAGGAGCTCAGTATTGGTATCGGCACATCCCTAATTTTAAGTTGTCATTATGGCATAAGTTGAATTTTTTATTTTTTTTGGTTATAATTTAGACTGTCATAATAATGACTATGAATGTATTAAAATACATACAAATAAATTCGTAATTATTATATAAAAAGTCAAAATTATGACAGTTGATTTGTTTTGTGATAATTTTGCCTCATAATTATGACCTAGTGATTGATTTACAAGTCAACAGATCTGTATTGATTCCACTGAGAAAAAAAAAAAAAAAACTGGTATAGATACAATTTTCACAATTAATTACAAAGAAATGGCAATTGTATTGAAATGGAAATTGTTAAACGTACTCCAATAATATTTGTTTTATTTACAACTTTATTTACAATTAATGCTGGGTGGTATGACCAAAAATGTATATCACAGTATTTTTCAAAATTGTACCTGTTTCACGGTATATGACGGTATTTTTTAAAAAAAAATCTTTTATTTATTTATTTTTTCATGCATGACCGGGTGTTAACCACATTTTCTAATGACTGAGAGAGGAAATACTGCTGTAGATTGACTTAAAATGCCCTACTGTCATGAGTGAATATTGTAGAAATATTCCACACTAAATAGTGAAACACAACCCAGTAATAGCCTACATGTTAACCAGGAGTCACTCTCCTTTATAATTGCGACATCGTCTGATAAAATCAACATGCATCTACACTAAAGAGCGGCTATGCGGTTGTTTTGGCTATATTACTTTTTTGTCTCATGCAGCGCACTGCCTGCGTCTGAGTAAAAAAACAAAAAAAAAAACAACTAACAAAAAAGTGCATAATATTAACAGACGAACTATGCTCATATTTATAATTCCAAACAGTCAGTAAGTGACAGGTTCTTGGAAACGCTGTTTTGTACTCATTTACTGACGAGTCTGCTGCAGTACAGCCAGCTGAATGCGCTGGTTCTCTGCCGCTCACTGCACAGAACAGACGCCAAGAGAGGCGATACTGCGCCGGGAAAGTCCGACCTCACCCTCCAGGGGCAGCACAGTGTATATTTTTTTTTTTTTTTTTTTTTTTTTTGCATTCAAAATTGCTCATCTTAATCTTTTCTTTATTGTATAAGTTTTGTTTTGCACTCTTTTTCACTGCAAATATTCAGAAGAGCTTGAGTTATAATAATTGTCTTTCTATTACATAAAGCTTTAGTGTCTCTGCAGGATTCATTACTCCTGATTTTTATTTGTAGCAGCTGTCTGTGACTCATGCACGGGACTTCTAAGAGCGTGTCGTCTCAAAAACATTAGAGCTGTGCCATTGCAGACGCAGACGCTTTCTCTTCCTCTGTACGGTTATGCCGAGACCTGCAGTGTGTTTAGTATGAGCAGTATGGTGCTATTCGAAAGACTTAGCACAACGCCAACTCATTCTGATGACGACGACATGCTGTTGTTGCACCTTTTTTCATACTATAACACTTTCCATCACTCCGAATGCATCACCAAGCAGATGTTTCGCACACAAAAGTGCCATCTGAACTCTGTCGTGACACTTCCTCTGTGAAATACAGAGCATATCGAGTAATGATGTCTGTTGTATGGTTCTGAACTATGTGGTGTCCATCTTTTTTTTCTTCAGTAACGCCTGAATAAATCCACAGCATTCTGGGAAGGTAGTTTCTGGGTCTGCCCTTCCAGAAGTGAATATGTTGTTAACAGCAATAATCATGTTGTATATTACAGTATTTATAGATCGACAAAAGCCAACCTTTCGTAAGCAAACAGAGTCGGCATTATGGAGATTTGCGTTCGCTATGATTGCTTTCACTGTGGTCCTCTGTTCTGTATTATGTGTAAACTGTGTGCTTACTGTATTAGACAATAGCTTAAAAATTTATTATATCCTGTCACAGTAAATGGAAAATTCTGTCTAACACCAGCATTTCATTTGTAGAGCCATTGTGCAAACTGTGGCTTTACACATGCAAAAATACTGCAGTGGTATTACTATGGTACAGGGATTGTGTACCATGCTACTTTGAAATAGGCCTATACCATGGAACTGAATGTTTGCTATATATATATATATATATATAAAAATGATAATGAGAAATTGGGAAATGTTGAAAAACTGGAAAATCCGCATTATTGTGTAAAGTGGATTATGCAAATATGTATAAGTTTGTGAATGTTGTTTTTTTTGTTTTGTTTTTTTGCTTGTTTGGTTTTTTTTATTTTTATTTAAATGTTTTTTACAAAAATACATACAAATCAAGTCAAAATTCTGACATAAGCAGATCTTTTGTTATAATTGTGACCGTCATAATTATGACATAGTATGTCATAATTATATCTCATAGTATTGTATTTTCTCAGTTTTGGATCTAAAAGACATTGCTTTTTGTCATCTTTAAAATGTTATGTACAGCAGGAGCGCTAATAAAATATAGCCC
Source organism: Spinibarbus caldwelli (assembly GCA_039654775.1). NCBI lineage: Eukaryota > Metazoa > Chordata > Actinopteri > Cypriniformes > Cyprinidae > Spinibarbus > Spinibarbus caldwelli. The sequence goes on along the minus strand of CM077234.1, from coordinate 33,550,859 downwards.
ATGGCATCAATGACATTCATTAACACACTACCTGTCTGTACGATTTATATACGCTTCGATTTTCATCATTTTCATATCAACTTTCAATTCAATTCAAGTTTATTTGTATAGCGTTTTTCACAATACAAATCGTTGTAAAGCAGCTTTACAGGAAATTAAGTTTCTACAATATATTTATATATTGTAGAAACTTAATATATTTAACTTATGGCGAAATTTGGTAGTTCTGTATGTTGTCTGAGGGTAGGCATCATCTGAGGTCCTCTGAGGGCTGGGAAGCGGTCCAGACACGATGATCGTCTCTGCAGGTGATGCGCTGCGCACCGTCTCGATCAGGCTCCTGAAGTCCCTCTTCAGTGTCTCCGTCTGCCGCAGCCTGGTGTCGTTCACCCCCGCGTGCAGCACGATCGCGCCAATGCTCTCTTCGTCCTTCAGGATCGCGGGTATCTGCGCAGAAACATCGAGAACACGAGTGCCAGGAAAACAATGAGTGTGCGCTTTACCTTCAGCTAATGTAGCACGGACGTGCCGGACGATGGAGTCTCCGACGATCACAGTGTCGCGTTCCGTCTCGCGGAGGGGAGCGAAGCGGTTCCGGGTGGAGATCTCGAAGACCGGAGGCGGCAGAGGGGGAGAGGTCCTCGCGCGGGGCCTGGCTTACGTCTTCTGCTGCTGCTGCACCCAGGGTCCGTGGTGTCCCGGAGCCGGAGTGAAGGAAGATCACGTCCTGGGTGCACAGGGTCTGTGCAGAGAAACACACGGAGTAGAGGTGGTGGGAGTGTTAGCGGTGCGCTGTATACTTACCCTGGACTTGTGAGCATCAGCCCGGGATGTTTCCAGCGCGGCTCTCCGCTCTCTCAGCTGGGCCTGCTTCTCCACCAGCTCGCGCATCTGCTTCTCCACGGCCTCCAACTCCAGATGCACCAAATGCAGCTCGAACGTGTCCTCGCCTGCACTCAAAGGTAGACACACATCTGCCATTAAAGCAAGTAGCAGTGAGTAAAACAATGGTAATGTGTGTGAATAGAGTATTAGCAATGTAAACGAGATTAGTGGCAACCTTCCTTGTTTGCCATTAATGCAACTATGCTGGTGGTGCTAACGGGCTATAAGCTAATAGCGGACTCTGGAAATCAAAATAAAACTAGTGATAAGGTGCTTTTGTTTTTGTTGTAGAATACAATAGGGGATATATTCAAACGTTATAGAAACGAAAATGATGGTGTGTAAAATAGATTTCAGGATTAGAAAATAGACGATAAAGGATTAACTTGACGGAGCTCAAACTCAAAACACGCAGCAGCAACAAACAGGAAGTCACGTGTCATAGCAATATAAATATATCAATATAAACCAACTAACCACTTAAACAAGATATTTCCAGCTCTGAATGCATACGTTGCAAGTATGTGTTTCATTCTCAGCATTGCTTCTACAGTCACTTTTATTTTTTGAGAGCAACAATTTGAAGAGAATCTTGCTGAGCAAGTCAGTTATCATTACTTAAACTTTCTTTGTGTTTATACCTAGATACCTGAATAATAACATCCAATATAATGCCACAGACATCTGAAGGATACAATATTGCTCTCTTGAGTACTGAGGCCTGTTAATGAATTTGCTTAATTAAATAACTTTTTAATGAATTTTTGCATCGTTAATATATTTATTATATGTTTTATAAAGCAATTAAGCAGGTATGGTGCTGTTATATTGTACCTATGGGATCACGATAAAATGAAGGTGTTTATAACATGCAGTGGTTATTTTAGAAATGCACTGCGTTTCAGGGCTTCGGATATTATCTTGTGATGCATTGCAGAGGTTGAATAGCAGACTGCAGTGTGCGCTGAGGATAGCAGCACCTTTATTATTAAAAAAAAAAAAGTGGTCCAGGGGTATGAATTACCTTTTTGTTGAGATAGCAGATGTGAGCGTAAATGGTTTTGGGATTTTAAACTCTTGCAAATAGTATGTATTGTAGCATATGTGTGTACAGCATCATACAGGAACTATCAGAAATATCACACTATACATTTCAAAGGTTCTTTAATAATTACAGTCACACCCGTAGTGATTTGAATTATCTTGCTCATCATGTTCTTTTTGTCTGTCAGACTATTCTTGCAAATTTAAAAGGAAAGTTCAGTCAAAAATTATAATTCTGTGATCATTTGCACAGCCTTCACATCATTCCAAACCTGTATGACTTTCCATATTCTTTGAAACACAAAAGATATTCAGAATTATTGTAATTTTGATTATACTGTTTTTATCTGTACAATGAAAGTCTAAAACAACACTAGGTATGTTTATGTGTATAATGTCCATCAGTCTGATTCTTAAAGTTCTTTTTATATGAATCCTAAACATTGCAATCTCAAGGTAAGATTTAAAAATCTGATTGAGAAAATAGTGGGATTCAAGCGTTTACATTCTTAATATTTTTCCTATTGATCAGATTGTTTCAGGTCTACACCACTGCTTCCAGTCGGATCGAAGTTTCATTGGGATTGAGATGAATCGGATCAAATTAAACATTTACATAAAGGCTTTTCACTCTGATTCAGCCATCAGTCCAATTGTTAACAGATTGTTTGGTTGCATGTAAACATAGCTACTGATTGGTCCCCATTGATTTTCATTGTATAGACTAAAGAGATGTTTTTCTAAATATTTTCTTTTGTGTTCCACAGACGAAAAATTCATACAGGTTTGGAAGTTGTTTATCCCTTTAATCTCAAAACATATTCCATTATGCAAATATTTGAACACAAAAGCTTCAAGCTACGCAAGCTTATTTTTGTACGCCGTTGCATTGCAAAATGTCTCAAAAAAAATTATACATACACTTGATAAAATTACTTAATTCCAATTAATATGCTGGATAGGGGTGGGACAATAAATCGATATGGCGATATATCGTGATCCTTCTCCATGCGATACGATAATCGATATCTGGCGCCAAATATCGATATTTTAATTAATACAATAAGGTGCTCTAAATACATTTTCCTGCTCTCAGCGTCTAAAAATGCGTGGAAATCGCGGCCACGCCATTTCCACATTCTTTCCAAGAGCGCTCTGAGCAACTATGAAGCGCGTTCTCTATGAAGATGGGGAAGCACGAGGAACCGAATGATAAACAGATTTTCAGACACTGTATTAGCTCTACTGCTATATATATATATATATATATATATATATATATATATATATATATATACGTTTATGGAGATGAAAACTAAAAAACTGCCCCGGAACAGTTATCAGCGTGGACCATAGGCACCGATCACGTTATTATTGCAGAGCGCATATTCAGTTCATGAGTAGCCGAACCTCTCCGCTCGGATCTCAGGTGGATTTCCCTCACTATATGAGAGAGAGAGAGCGCCGCCGGTGCGTCCAGTTTTATGTGAACAACACTGGATGCTCTCCCTCTCTCACAGATATTACAAGTGCGCGTTTTGCAGTGTGAACAGTGGGCACTGACCAGCAGAAACATAAATCTGCACCTATGGCATGGAGGACGAGACAAAACACTGTCAGAGCCGTAATGCGGCGCAGAAGTGTGCAGTGTGTGTGTGCTTGCCACGCGTTTACATTTGAAATAACCAACCTGAGCGCGCAAAAGACGCGATGTGAACGGCTATTTTTCCGTGCGGGGCTCCGTTTTTATGATGAGAGCAGTAGAAAGGTTGAGAAAGCACTCCGGGTAAATTTTGAAATGTACCAGGTTTATTTATATATACATGGAGAGAGAGCGAGAGAGGCTATATAAGTTAAGCAGTTAAATGTGTTTGTTTACACACAGAGAAAAAGAAAAGTGTAAGCTTTTAATAAGTCCAAGAATAAAATTATTGATTTACTCAACATGTTAAAATTGATTTACAGAACTTTTCTTTTGCTGTTTTCTAACAGTTTGGACTTGAATAAAGAAAGAACTTGCACTTAACCTTTTCACAGGCATTTTGTTTAGACAGATATCGCGATATATCATTATAGGATTTTCTAGAAATATATCGATTATCGCAGAATCGCTGTATCATGATATTATCGTTATCGTGAGCCATGTATCGTGATTATATCGTATCGTGAGGTACCCTGCGATTCCCACCCCTAATGCTGGATTTTGGTTAATATTTGGAAATATTTTTAATTCATTACATAAAATACATTACAATCAAATACAAGTCAAAATTGACATTGACATTTGTTTGCATTTAATACATTGTAAGTCATCATTATGACTTAGGAAAGTATTAAAAATACAAATAAAACCATAACTATAATTGTATTCAAAGTTTTTTTTGTTGTTGTTGTTGTTAATTTTGAATTATAATTAAGTCTTAGTATGTCATAATTGTGACTTGTGATGTATAATTTTATGATTTGTATGTATTTGTATTTCTAATTCATTCAAAGTCATTCAAGTCAAAAACTTTTTTGTTATAATTTTGCCTGTCATAATTCTGACTTTTTTGTTACAATTTTTGCTCATAATTAAGATTTGTGTGAATTTGCTATTGAATTTGTGTGAATTTTCTAGGTCATAATTATGACATTGTAATTATTGACTGTCATAATTATGAACGCAAAAGCTTCAAGCTACGCAAGCTTATTTTTGTATGTTCATGCATGTCAAACTGCAATTCCTAATGCAATGGAAGAACATGTGGCTGTAACGGTTGCTGTAGTTTTACTTTCAAGTCAATTACTCTCATGGTGAAGCAAGAGCTTGAAGAGGCTCTCGCTGAGTTAATTTAGTCACATTTGCATCTGCAAACTGGTTTCTGACCTTAATGTTCCCGGCCATCAAGAAAGTGGCACGGTTCCCTCTGCTCTGATTTGTCTTTGTTTCTTGATTCCTGGCAGGTTTTGTGACTCAGTGTTTCTCCGTTCAGAGAATATTTGGCCGATGGTAAACAGTTTACCTCTGAAGATTTGATTGCAGTTTCCTGTTGTTTGTTTAGCGTGGTGCTGCTGGATTACGTTCGTGTGTTCAGCTGCAGCATTATCTGCCTGTCCTTTTGCCATACTGTAGCTATATTGAGACACACTGATTTACGCTATTCATTAGGGCTGGACATTGACACAAATTTCAAGATTTGATTAGTTTTTGAGCTTGCTTTTTGATTAAATTCCAATTTTGTTTCCTTTTGATTGAATATCATTTGGATATATCAGATTAGTGGTCGACCGATATATCGGCTGATATTTGGCGTTTTTCAAAAGTTTTCCCTGTTTGGCCGAAGGCGTTCGAGGCGGGACTTTTATTTTGACATCGCTGAGAACAGCAGCACCTGAGCACACAGCGCTCACATTCTCCCTCTTGTTTGCTGTCATCGTTCAGAGATCGGTCTATTCGGATAGGAGTCTGTCTAAAAATCAGATAGAATGGTTAAACAAAAGAATTAAAATGTATACAAAAAGTATTATAACGATTGCTTTTATGTTATTAGTAATAGAAAGGCAAACATTATAATATTTTCTCGTTTGCCGTCAGCATTCAGCAAATATGCATTTATATCATTTAAACAAATCTTTGAATGACTAATGAACATTTAATTTCACAAGCCTTGCAAACTTAGTCAAATCCAGCTGTGAGATCTTATAAAGTGTGCATTTGTAACATGATCGCATGATCGCGTGTTCTCTGCGTGACGGTCGATCCGTGTGAATTGAAAGCGGACAGGAGGAGAGTTCAGCTTCACTGGAGATGCGTGATCGACAAACTTTAAACTCGTAATTTCAAATTATGATGCTCTTTATGCATTTGCCCACTGTCATATTCGTGTAATTTTCACTGTGTGCTGTATGTAAAATGAGTGTTACCCTGGCTTTATTTGAAAAAATACGATTCCCAGTGCACACAAACTTCCCAGAATACTGAGTGACCTGTTGGTTACAGTGTTTACTTCCTTTTTAATTTTTTTTTTTATTAAATATTTATTTATTTGTGAAAAAAAACAACTTTGTCATCTAGAGTATAAGTATGTTTATTTTACACATTTATTTTTTTTTAATCCATTTTCAAATGATTTCAAATTTCTTAAATATTAATTAAAATGAATAAAATTATATCGGCCATCGGCCACCCTGCTTTCCAAGATATCGGTATCAGAATCGGCTGTCAAAAAACCAATATCGGTCGACCACTATATCAGATACAGTATGTCTATTTGTTTTTTGTTTTTTCTCAAAGAAAAAAATCTCTCAACTAATGCTGTAACATAATAAATATGTAAAATGGTGTATACAGGTGTGTCTCAATAAATTAGAATGTCGTGGAAAAGTTCATTTATTTCAGTAATTCAACTCAAATTGTGAAACTCGTATATTAAATAAATTCAATGCACACAGACTGAAGTAGTTTAAGTCTTTGGTTCTTTTAATTGTGATGATTTTGGCTCACATTTAACAAAAACCCACCAATTCACTATCTCAACAAATTAGAATACTTCATAAGACCAATAAAAAAAAAAAAATTTTTAGTGAATTGTTGGCCTTCTGGAAAGTATATTCATTTACTGTATATGTACTCAATACTTGGTAGGGGCTCCTTTTGCTTTAATTACTGCCTCAATTCGGCGTGGCATGGAGGTGATCAGTTTGTGGCACTGCTGAGGTGGTATGGAAGCCCAGGTTTCTTTGACAGTGGCCTTCAGCTCATCTGCATTTTTTGGTCTCTTGTTTCTCATTTTCCTCTTGACAATACCCCATAGATTCTCTATGGGGTTCAGGTCTGGTGAGTTTGCTGGCCAGTCAAGCACACCAACACCATGGTCATTTAACCAACTTTTGGTGCTTTTGGCAGTGTGGGCAGGTGCAAAATCCTGCTGGAAAATGAAATCAGCATCTTTAAAAAGCTGGTCAGCAGAAGGAAGCATGAAGTGCTCCAAAATTTCTTGGTAAACGGGTGCAGTGACTTTGGTTTTCAAAAAACACAATGGACCAACACCAGCAGATGACATTGCACCCCAAATCATCACAGACTGTGGAAACTTAACACTGGACTTCAAGCAACTTGGGCTATGAGCTTCTCCACCCTTCCTCCAGACTGTAGGACCTTGGTTTTTCAAATGAAATACAAAACTTGCTCTCATCTGAAAAGAGGACTTTGGACCACTGGGCAACAGTCCAGTTCTTCTTCTCCTTAGCCCAGGTAAGACGCCTCTGACGTTGTCTGTTGTTCAGGAGTGGCTTAACAAGAGGAATACGACAACTGTAGCCAAATTCCTTGACACGTCTGTGTGTGGTGGCTCTTGATGCCTTGACCCCAGCCTCAGTCCATTCCTTGTGAAGTTCATCCAAATTCTTGAATCGATTTTGCTTGACAATCCTCATAAGGCTGCGGTTCTCTCGGTTGGTTGTGCATCTTTTTCTTCCACACTTTTTCCTTCCACTCAACTTTCTGTTAACATGCTTGGATACAGCACTCTGTGAACAGCCAGCTTCTTTGGTAATGAATGTTTGTGGCTTACCCTCCTTGTGAAGGGTGTCAATGATTGTCTTCTGGACAACTGTCAGATCAGCAGTCTTACCCATGATTGTGTAGCCTAGTGAACCAAACTGAGAGACCATTTTGAAGGCTCAGGGAACCTTTGCAGGTGTTTTGAGTTGATTAGCTGATTGGCATGTCACCATATTCTAATTTGTTGAGAGTGAATTGGTGGGTTTTTGTTAAATGTGAGCCAAAATCATCGCAATTAAAAGAACCAAAGACTTAAACTACTTCAGTCTGTGTGCACTGAATTTATTTAATACACGAGTTTCACAATTTGAGTTGAATTACTGAAATAAATGAACTTTTCCACGACATTCTAATTTGAGATGCACCTTTATATTTATCCAAATATTAATCCAAATTTATCCAAAGACTTGATTTATTTATTTTTTTCGCTCAAGCTATGGACATTGAATGGCTTTTTTGAGGTAAATGTGATGTGGCATTGTTTACAAGCTGTTTTAATTACATTAATGACACTAATTGAGTGATTATATGAGAGATTATACATTTCAGTAAGTTGTACTGTTTCTTTCAACATACTTCTGATACTCTTTCATGTTTATTTCATGCCATAACTAGTAGTAAAGTGGAAGAGATGAATGGTTATTAGGGATGCACGATACTGGATTTTTGCCAATATCCGATATGCCGATATTTTTCTCATTTTTCAACTCATTTTTGTCGATACTGATATATTTCCTTTGGAAAAAAACACAGTCTCTCCTGTGCAGAGATTATAAACAAATTATTTTAAATTTTGGTTAGTTAACAAAAACTAAGGCTATATCTTTGAATTTTCATTGATTATTATGGTAAATGACATCAAGTTGACCGTTCCAAAATGGCGGACACGTCAACGTATCTGGAGCGGTCAAATAGGGCATCTATACATATCTATGGTTGACTCTATCACACGCGGGACGCGTCATTCTGTGTTTGCTTAATTGCTTTCTCAGATTAAATATGGCGATCCAAAACAGTGAATCTAATCACCATTCTGACAAGTTTCTTTCAAGAATGACCACACTGCTGACATGACTGCTTTGCTAGCACACCCTGATCACATGTGAGCTATTCATCTTATCGGCAGGGCATATCGGCATAATTTTTCATATCGTGTCATTGCCGATGTTTGCATTTTAAGCTATTATCGGCTGATTCCGATAACATTTCAATAATATCGTGCGTCCCTAATGGTTAAATATGCTGCTTGAACTGAGGAATGTCTTGACAGTTGAAATGAGCGTCAACATGACATTTATTGTTTGAGTTTTATGAAATTGACAGAATTTGAAGCTGAAACTTTCATTTCAAAGGTTACAAAGCACAAACTTGTTGTGATTTAATAGGCGTGCTACAAATAATAGTTTAGTTTAATTTTATCAGATCAAAACAGCACAGACTAAAACATCAGTTCTTGTAATTTAAAGAATCAATATCATTTATTTAAAATGAGAATCATTTCAAATCGAGAATTCTGTATTTCCAGTCCTATTATTTACACGTAAATATGAAGTGATGCAAAAAAAAATACAGAGCAGGACGTGTCCAAAACGAGAGTTGAAGAACAACTTACCACATTAATGCAGAATTAAACAGATATCCAATCTGGAACAATTCATTTTACAATATTTGTTCTGTACTACTTTCTTTTTTCCCCTTTTCCAAAGCTGTTCCCATAGTTTATTTGTCCGTGTCGGGGTCAAGAGGACACACAGAGCCGTAATGCTGGATGTATACGTGGTGATGCCACACAGGGTGGTTTGTTGGTGGGGCTGGTGGGAGAATAAATCAGGCCCGTCAGTCGTTCCACTGCCGCTGTCCCAGTAGAGGCGGCAGTCCGAGGTCACGCGCTGGAGGGTTTGGAGCGCTCTGTTTGTGTTTCCATTCCCTTGCTCTGGCCCCTGTCTTTCTGCGTGCCTGTTTTTGCCTTCGTCTCACGTCTCGGAGGCAGGAATAAACCTAGTCATTTGCTTCCCAAAAGTTCACTGAAATTTAGTTGGCAGTTTGCATGCACTGGTACAGTCCTCCATCTGTGTACTTCCAGAATAACCTTGAATGTTATTTTGTGACTCTGTGATGTAAACAGCGTATCGTAATCACGACTGTGAGGTTTGTTTCTGGGGCAGAAAGCCGTCTTTGCTTCCTCAGAGTGTTTGACGTCTCTCTGTGATGCCAGGCCTGTGGATGTAAGGGATTTCATGATAACAAAGAACTTCAGAGGGAATAAACCCATGAAATATTAATGTCGATGACTACCTAGAGTGCACACTAAACAATGAACGCTGTTTCCTGGTGTTGAATTTTTCACTTTTAGGTTCCGGTGAAGAGTTGGGTGAAATCTCAAACGGATGATGTTAGACATGGAAGGGGCAGACGAGATGACCCCAGTTAGTTTTGCTTTGGGAAAATACATTAGTAAAATAAAAAAAGACTATTGCAACCTGTTAAGTGCACATTATTTTAAATGCAAACTATAAAAAAAAAATTATTTTTCGAAGTTGTAAACAAAGATTATTGGGTTTTACAAGAAAATACAGTTTCTGTCATTGTGTACTTGAAATTGCTTTGTAATTATTTGCGAAATTTACCAACAGTTTTGAGTGAAAATTTTACAGTTATTTGAGGATTATGTCACTGATTTATATACTGTTGAAATGCTTGTATTATCTTATGCTACTTTTAATATTGCACATTGTGAAGTCCTTTCACACCAATTTACTGTAATTAAGGTCCATTTTCAAAGGTGATCCTTGAATTAATGGGTTTTCCTTTCAACAAGTTTGGTCATTAAGGGTGCACTGTGAGACCTTTATATTTATAATAAATATAATGTGAAAAATTATGCTACATTGAATCAGTTTCAGATTCCGGCCGCTATAGAATACTACTCAAATGATTAAAGTCTAATATATCAGCACTAATGCATAAATTTGTGATGTTGATAGTAGGGGTGTCGAAATTAATTGTTTCTACGGTGCATCGCGATGCAGAGGAGGACGATTCGGTATCGGTTCAGTAATAGGCCATAACCGATTATAACGTACTGACGCTTTTCTGACGTCATTTGTCGTGTTAGCATACAATGGCGGAGGGAGGCGAGACGCGAGTGCGAGTAATTAAAAATGCTCCAACTATTTCAAAAGCTGACATCTGGGCACATTTCGGTTTTTATGAACAACTTGGTAAGCACGACCTGGAGAAAGACACGCTGTGTATAAATCGTGTCACGCACCAATAAAATATGCAGGGGGTAATACCATAGATATGTGTAGATGCCCTATTCGACCGCTCAAGATATGTTGTGCCATCTCGGAACGGTCAACTTGACGCCATTCACCATAATAATCAATGAATATTCATAGATATACAAGCGTATAACTTGCTGTTGTAGACGCACACAGTCAATGCGCTCAAAGGTTCGCAGACCGTTCCAAAAATGACGGATGGCTTACGTATCGCGGCCCATAGAAACAGTCTCTAATGAGGCATCTACGTATATCTAGATCTATGGGTAATACCATTAACTTGAGAAACCACGTCAGCCGGTTTCACCCTGAGCTGTTAACCCTGTCAGTGCCAAGTATTTAGTATTTACTTTTGTGTATTTGTTCTAAATGCTCCTGTTGTCTTCTAGGCCCAGACTTGAGTTTTGTTTGATGTTTGATGCATTCAAGAAGCGTCTTTGAGCAGGTAACATTAAAGGTTCAGTTCATATATCTGACTGCTTGTATTTATTTACAAAATTGTATGCATGTGAAGTAAAATTAAAAATTGAGGATGCAGTGCATCGTCAATGCATCATGATGCATCATGATATCGAATTTAACAGAATCGATGACATGATAATCGTAATCGAACCGAACTGTGATACCAGTGTAGGTTCATACCCCTAGTTGATAGGAGGATGTGCGCACGTAGGGTATGAAACATTATTTTTAATTATTAAAATGTTAATATTGGCCAAAAATGCACAAACTTCTAGGAAAATGTTTCAGTCTTGAAACATGCGTTGGTTTGAATGGCTGTTTTAAGTGTGATTTTTAAACTTGTTTTTAAAAGATTACTAGTCCGTTGTAACTTGTTTGCGAGGGTAAAACTTCAGAGACTTGAGAGGGGATGGATTATTGGGTTTAAGAGGCTGTGTGTAGAGCACGGTTTTTACGCTGGCACAGTGAGCACAGGAAATCTTGTGGTGTAGTTGTAACACATTTGTCCCACACTGATGATGCACGTGGACAGCGCAGCTCTTTTCTCCTCCCCGCCTCCTCTTTCTCAGAGGGAGTGACTCAGCTGGTTTGAACTCGGTCCCGCTGGGTGTCAGGTGTCGTGGAAATGTTCTTTCCCAGGAGCCTCTGCTCTGTGTCATCTGCTCCAGTCTGTCGGGGAAGATATTATTGAAGTCTGTGGGTCTCTGCTGATTTGCTTTTCATCCAGAAGAGACCCGGCCGCCAGCGTCAGACACTCTCTAATTGCGGAATTTCTTGTTTGTTGCTTTGAGAAAATGCAGAATAAAATGTAAAGATAAAGCACTGAAGGTCTAGTGTTTGGCTGCCAGCTCATGTGAAGCTTGTTTTGATGTGTAAACAACTCTTTATTCTTTAGGCTCTTTATTGTGCTGATGCAAAAATGTATGCAGATACATGGTTTAGTGTAGCCATAGAAAGACCAAGAAAAGCAAGAAAGCATTTGAGCAATCAAATATGACACACAAAACTGTGTGTGTGTGGGTGTGTGTATTTATGCATAATTATACATGTGTATTTATACATTTTTACATATAAATTGACTATTATATGATAGTCTGATTTATTTATGTGATTTCAGTTTCAGTGAATAAAATTGAAACTGATTCAGTTATTTGTTTGTGTGAAGTCTGTATTTTTTCATACTAAGTGAAGTAATATTATAAATGATTTATTATTTTAAATATATTTCTAAATATATCTGGGTAAATATTGCAGAGTACTGTGGTATCACCATCTGATACTATGGTACTGCCACAGTACTAGTTTAAGTTGTCAGACATCATTGTGCAGAATGTTTTGTGTGATGCAGCAGCAGCTGCAGGTATTTTGTTGCGCTGGTGTGAAACACATGGAGTCGTCTGTAATCAGTCGACTTGAACATCAGTCCTGTTCCCACTGAATGACCTCTGAAACAGGAAAATAAAGCTCACATGATCCAAACACGCATCCGGATTTTTGAATATTATTTTAGTTCAAGCAACCCGGATATTTGTTGTTAGTGGTGTTTAAGAATCAGAACAGCTTTTCTGGAACTTTTCTTGTATTTCCTGTACAGTTTTGTGCTTTCAGTGCGCTTTGAACTGACATGTCAAACAGGCTTGAGAAGTACCAAACTGTTCCTGACTTGTCTAAATGTGTGATTGAGATTTTGGAGAACTTTGATTGTTGCTGTCTCAGTTCTTCTCCATACCCAGAGGTTAACTTTGACAGATTGTCTCATGTATTTTTGGACCCGTAGCTTTTGAGTCGGAGTCTCTCTCTGGTGGCGTAAACAAGATGTTCTCCTTGCCAAGCCATGTGTGTGTGTTTTCTTCTGGTTCCTGAGATTTTGGTATATAATATATTATAAAAGAAAGTCTTAATTTAATTTTTTCCACCATCTGATGCCTGTAACATTGGCTGACATTTTTATGGGTTCCAAAATGCCACACATTCATATTTAGTTAAATGTTTCATTATTGTATCAGTTTTTCAAGCTCTCTTAAGTCGTACGTTTGTGTTTCAGGCCCATGATGAAATCTGTGAGCCGTAGCTGCCACAGCTAGTCAGATGATGCACCATGGCCAAACCGGGATCGGACCGAGATGGAGCCATGGTGGAGAAGACAGCGGGGAAGAAGGTGAGCAGAATCAATCCTCAGCAGGTTTTAAGACACACATATAATGAGGACAAGAAAATGTACAGCTTGCTAGTAATTCTATTCTTTTGTTTAGTTTTTTTAGTAGATTTTTATAATTGAATATTGCACCATATTTAATTTGGTGAATTGAACCAACTTGAAAGATCTTAAACTTATTTTTAGAGCATTGATGCCGTTAAACAAACCGTTTATTATATTCAGATCAAGGCTTTGTGCATACATAGTTACACAGATCGTGTTTTGACTGCTAGTATGTTCTTTCATTTAATATCATATTAATGTCTCTTTCTATCTCTCAGAGTAAAGAGAAAATCTCTCCGTTTGCCAAAACTCCGAAGCTGGATCGGAGTGAAATCCTGGGGAAAGAGGGGAAGTCAAAGTCTTCCATGAAACGGAAGCTCTCCTTCACTGTCAGTCCGCCCCGGAACGAGGAGCGGGACTCTGACACGGGTCAGTCTAACATTCACACTGAAAGTTCTAGTAGCTTGTGTCTGTGCCTCACTGCCACCCCCTCCTGGTCACTTTTAAGACCTGTTTTTATTGGACAAGCTGTACTAGAGGGTTTTTTTTTCAAGAGTGTTATGTAACGGTTAAGCCAGCCTCATCAAATACATGGGTCTCGTTCAAAAACACAATGGCTTCGACTCAAAAAGGAGCAGAAGATCATGAGGGAATAATCAAAAATATATCGTCATTATTTTACGTGGAGCCTAAAATCTCTTTGTTTTAGTCTGTTCTGTAGTTAGAAGGCAAAATACATTAAATACTGTTGATTATGTAAGAAAAGACTACTTGGACAATATAAAAATGAATATTACTACATTAAGACTGAATAAAAATATAAGAATAGGCTGCTTAGAATATTAAAACAACATATAATCAAATAGGGCTGATGGTATGATGATATTGTGCGATAATATAAGTGTGTCAACCACTATGTAAGTGTTTGTAATGCGGTATATATATCTGCAGTATATATATAGTGCTGTTTTCAGTGCATTATTTGCATGTGAAAATGACAAAGAATTTTATATATATATATATATATATATATATATATATATATATATATATATATATATATATATATATATATTAGTGCTGTTTTCAGTGCATTATTTGCATGTGAAAATGACAAAGAATTATGGAATAGTGCAAAAATACAGAGCAGGACATTTCAGAATTTAGTCTGAACTATAAATTTGATCATTTTTAATTAAATCCTAAACTTTTTTTTTTTTTTTTTTTTCTCAGATTCATTTGAATAATCTGATATTTTGCTTTGCAAATATTGTACCTTTTAATTTGTAAAAAAAAAAATTTTAAAGTCCCCCTGTAGTCATATTTTATCCATTAAAACTCATCTTTGATCATCAAAATGACATATTTAAATGTTTTTTCTTGTGAAAATAATTTTCTCATGCCTTAAAATAGCTTGAATGTAACTCTGCACCCTTGCCTCATTTACAATATGCAGATCTATTAAAATGCAAATGAGCCCCACCTCCTGATCCACTGAAGCATGGCATACATGGATAATGACTGATAAAACTGTGTTTTTGCTAGCGGACAACTACAGTGAATACTGTAACATTTGTTAAAGTCACTTGACGATGTTGTGTCCTAAAATGCCTTTAAGACTGAATGCAGCTGTTTGTGTTTCCAATTCGCGCCCGCGAGCATACGTGCAGACACCGATGTGGGAGAGGTGGGTCTGACTCCGGGCTACTTTTACACTATTGCCGCGGGTTATAATAAAAGTTAGCGGTTCTAAATTCACATTAAACCACGGCTTCATGTTTTTTGTTTTTTTTTTTGCTCTATTTTTGGTTTTGTGCTGGTATTGGTAGATTTTGCATGCTAGTGATAGGAATCTATCCCTTGACGTGATTGGTTATTAATTTTTGTGATGTAGTAAACCGAGGGCTGTTTCAAACCGCGTTTCTGGGACAGCCTTTGGGAAACTACAGTTTTAAGGAGAAAATACTCAGCAATGGTGTTGATTAATGGATTGGCACATGGTTTGTCTAAAAGCAAATTAAAAACATAAACTTGATTTTCACTACAGGGGGACTTTAAAAATAGGCATTGCAACATAGTTAATTAATATATATATTTTTTTTTTGTTGAATAGCTTAAAATAACTATATTGTCTTTATGTGAAAATCTCAAAATATAAGATTTTTGTCATAACGCCTAGCCTAAAAACCTTGTTGTTGTTTTAGTACTAATTATATACTATTTACATATTATATTATATTATATTATATCTTCCATATGTACTATTATATAGTATTTATTAATATTAGAATTAGCTTTTATTCTTTAAATTTTCAGTTTTCATTTTAATTTTAGTTTTTATCATTTTATTAGTTTTTGCTCTTTATAAATATTTCTATATAGCTTTAATTTTTGTTTTAGTTTAGTACTGCAACTGCAATTTATTTCAGTTAGTTGCCAATGCAGCATTTCTAATTTCACTTTGAAATTTGCTTAGTTTTCATTTAAGTAATGAAATAATATTTATATTTTATTTCGGCTTTATTTCAGTTATGAAAACCTATTTTTAATAGTTTTAGTTAACATAAACAACATTTAATATAAGCAAACAAATATTGTAGTTTTTCAGAAGCTCTTTGTGAATATATAATTTTCTGGGTGTCCTACTGTTTTGATGGGATTTGGATGGATTTGGGTTTATGATGACTTCTGTGGTTCTTAATATTCATCCCGGAGTCTTTGAATCCTGTGCTGTGATTTGTTATTTGAATGAGGGGCGGAGCCTGTAGGTGTAATCAGTGCTCTGCTCTCCGTCCACCCTTTTCCCCATCCACCTCTCGAACCCTGAACCCCCTTCTTTCCCTCCTCCTCCCGCCTCTCTGCTTCTGCACTGTAGATGACTCTGACCCCGGGCAGTCGAGCGATGTGTGGGGAGAGAGATTACCTCCCTGCAGGATATACGCAGGTAACTGCCTCCGCTAAAGTCGCCAGCGGCCGCAAACGGTCCGAGACGCATCACGGTTTCATTTGTTTATTTGAGCCTCCGTCCGTATCAGAGCACTGGCTGAAACGAATAGAATTTCCGTTAGAATACACTAACCGCTGCGGCATGACCTTGTCTGTCTGCTAGGCTTTCTGCATCACTCTCAGAGAGACAGTCGACTTTTGGTCACATCATTTTGCGGGAATTTGATGTCTCGTGCATCTCGCTTTTCGTTGATACGTTTCAAGGAAGCACACACACACTTGACACTTTCTTGGTTTCTCCGCTGCATCTGTTTTAATCGCATGCATTTCAGTAGCGCGCAAAGACTCGTGGGAACAGCGTTAGATGGGTAATGCATGTGTCTGTCAGGCTGGAGAGTTTCCTATGCTGTTTTTTCACTTCTGCTGTTTGTTTAAAAGGGATAAATTGTATCAGACGTTGACGTTTTCAGGAACTGAGATGCTTGAGTTCAAGAGGAGAGCCGTGCTCATGCGCTGTTCATCATTTTTCTTGTTCACTGCAGACAAAGATGGTCCGGATAAGAAGAAAGTTAAGAAGGAGTCGGGGGCTAAGAAGTCAACCCCTGTGAACATTTTGTTCGGCTACCCTTTATCAGAACGAAAGCAGATGGCACTTGTCATGCAGATGACGGCGAGAGACAACAGTCCAGGTAGGAAACGATGAACGCAGGAATTTTTTATTTATTTTTCTCACCTTTTGCTCTGTACACTGAGGTAAGAGTTGTCACTGATATTTTCTTTAGCAGACCATCGGTATCTCTTAAATTTGATTTCTTCATGTTCAAAAGCCGATATTTACTCAAAAAAAATTGTTTATATTTTAATGTGCTTTAGTATGTTTTCATTTATTATGATAATGTCTCACTCTCTCAACAGTGCTATTTTGTATTATTTATATACTGTTATAGTATGCATTAATATTTTGAATTAGCTTTTATTTTTATATTTCCATTTTTCATTTTAATTTAAGTTTTAATAATTTTGTGTTTTTGTCATTTCATCAGTTTTCATTTTTTATTGTTTTGTTTATTTGTCAGTTTTAGTTTTAGTTATTTTTGTACTTCAACTTATTTTATTTCAGTTAGCTGGTAACATTTCTAAATTTCATTTATTTATTTATTTTTTTGTTGTTTAAGTTTTCATGTCGTATTTATCTTTTACATTTCAGGTTTGTTTCAATTAATGAAAATAATTTTCAATCGTTTTAGTTGTTTATGCTTCTGTCATTTTTATCAGTTTTTGTTTTTTGTAGTTCTATTTATCTTTAATTTCATTTAATTTTTTTGTTTAATTTAAAGTTTTCATCTGATATTTATATTTTATTTTAAGCTTTATTTCAGTTAGTGAAACTTTTCAAAAAAGTTTGTTTTAATATTTTTAATACTTTGTCATTTTTATATTTTTTTTTTAGTCATTTTCTTTTAAATTTCTGTTTAGCTTTGTTTTTAATAAATTTTAAGTTAAATTTAGTAATTTTAAGTTCGTTGCCAAGGCAGCATATTTCAATTTCATTTATGTTTTTAAGGTTAAGCATTTTTAGTCTAATATTTATGTATTATTTTATTTAAGCATTATTTCAATTAGTTTTAATGAATAGTCTTAGCTATGTCGGCACTGATAGCCTTGTGGGCAGTACGCTGACATACAGCGCCGTTGTGCTACGGGCGTCCCGAATTTGAATCCCGACTTGAGGACCTTTCCCGATCCCTCCCCCCATCTCTCTCCCACTTCGCTTCTTGTCAGTTATGATCTGTCCTGTCATAATAAAAGTGAAAATGCCAAAAAAAAAAAAAAAAATCTTAAAAAAATAAATAAATAAATAGTCTTTGGTAGCTATAATACCGCTGTCTCAAACCTGCAGTCACCAGTTTATTTATGATCTGTGAGTTATGATGTAATCTGTTTTTATCAGAGTACTCACTTCCTTTTGTAGTCTGTTTAGGTCAGATTGACAATTGAGATAAACCATATGACCTTGAAGTTCTGGTTAATTGGTTTGTATGCTCAGATACCACACCGAGCCACCCCTCTCAGTCTCTGGCGGTGCAGAAGAAGATCGCTAGCAGCTCGTCCTCACGACAGAAGGACAAAGTGAACAAACGGAACGAGAGAGGAGAGACACCCCTGCATATGGCCGCCATCAGAGGAGACGTCAAGCAGGTGAAGGAACTCATTGGGCTCGGAGCGGATGTGAACGTCAAAGATTTTGCGGGTGAGACTGTGTTTTATACACATTTACAAGATCACGTCACCTGATAACAAGCTGTCTGTAGTTTATTTTCTTGTTTTATGCAATTAAATAATCATCTTATGTTATTTAGTTACTTTGTAACAAATAAATAGTTATAAAATAATACAGTCATTGCTGGTATTGCTGCTACTGTAAAACTAAAAATTAATAAATTTAATATTTAGATATGACAGTGGCTACAATGATGACTGAGAGATGAACAAATGTTCATCAAAAGCCTGATAATCATATTTGATACTCATATTTGAACATGATTTAATGGATAATCGAGTAATCATAAGTTGCTTCAATCCAGTAAGTGTTCATCTTGAAATATTAGTAAAATGATTCTTACATTTACTTTTATAAAAATCAGTGAAGATTTCACAGCAAAAAGACACATGAGCATGAACCATGAGCTCAAGCTGGATGTTCGTACAATGACACTAAAAGGCCTTAAAACAATTATAAACTACCAATCAGACGACAGAAGGCATGAATTGCATATTGCATATATAGTTTTCTATTTTTCCTTCCAGTTGTAGAATCTCATGAGCTCATATTGGTTTGTCCTTTTGTTCAGGTTGGACGCCTCTCCATGAAGCTTGTAACCTTGGTTACTATGATGTGGCGAAGGTTCTGATTGGTGCAGGAGCGGAAGTGAACACGCAGGGATTGGACGATGACACTCCGCTTCATGACGCCTCCAGCAGCGGACACAAAGATGTGAGTTTTTACTTCAAATGATGACATTTACAGCTAATGACCTACAAAACATGGATTTTAAAAGCTGATACTGATCTGTCAGTTAATATAAAGAGTTTGACTGATTTGGTTTTACTGATCTGAAATCATTTTAATCCAAAGGGTGAGCCTATGTGCTTTAACATTCATTTTCTTTCTTTTTTTTACTATATACAGTTTAAAACCTTTTGTTGTTTAAAAAGCATACCAAAATGCAACTTAAATTATTTAAGTTGGTTGAGCGTGCGTTAGGGCTGCACGATATATCGTTTCAGCATCGATATCGCGATGTGCGCATCCGCGATAGTCACATCGCAGGATGTGCGATGTTTAGCAGGCCTGATCGTTATATTTATACTGATCGTTTTCTTTGCTCACACACAGACACCGTGTCTACTCCGGACGCGACAGCTGCACAGAGATACCCATTTTTAAATAAATTTAGTAGCAGAGCTACTGCAAGCGATTTTCAGTGCTGGAAATCCATTTATCCTTTGTTGAAACTTCCGCGTCGTCGAGGAGAGCACATCACGGATGTTTAGCAACGGCAGGCGCCAGGAAAGCGCAAGCTCCCGAGCGCTTTGGAAAGGAGGAGGAAGTGGCGCGGCGGGAGTTTTCCACGTGTTTGCAGATGCACCATGTGAACGGCCCCAAAGTCTTTCTACACTGGATGCGACAAAGCGACCGTTGCCAATCGTCATAAATAGAGCGAGGCATATCAGTTTACTGGCGGGGATTCGTCGTGTCGCGCCGCATCCAGTGTAGTTCGACACATATGCGCGAAACCGTGTCAAAATGCATGTCTCCAAGTATCCTTGTAAAAAAAAAAAAAAAAACAGTTGCTTATGTCTTAGGTAAACAATTGAGAAAGAAAGAGGATAACAATAACAGCAGTTTAATGTCTCTGTTGCTTTCTGTGTCATAATCAAACAACAAAACAGAGAAAAATCACTTTTGTAGCTTTAACACAGATTTATTAGATTTAATTTATACAATGAAGACTGTATTATGCAGTGTTATTTTACATTTTATTATTCAATTTCTGCACCTGAATACTGTTGGACTTGCCTTAAAAATACAAAGCACTGTTTATTTCATTTGTATCTTTGTTCTATTATATTTATCTATGCTTGTAAATTGTTTATTTCCTATGCTGATTTACTCACCTACAAAATCAATATTTTTTTTCTCTCCAAATAGAGCTATTCAAGTCATTTGGTGAAGTTTTTTTTTTTTTTTTTTTTTTTTTTTTTTTCATATCGCAATATATATCGCAGAAAAACAAAATATCGCAATGTGAGTTTTTTCCAATATCGTGCAGCCCTAGCGTGCGTGAATGTAGACCAGGTATGGCTGTGTGGTTTGTAGTGTGTCCAAACTAATTCAATTTAATTGCAACAAATATAAGAAATACCTAATGTAATAATAAAATTAGGCATTACGCATTAATGAGACTGTAGAGCACACAGGTTTTTTTTTTTTTTTTTCTGTTGACTGATGACTATACTCTCAAAATAGCCAAATATCTGTTGCAAGAACTTGTAGTAATTGTGAATCTTTCTGATAATCTGATTCACCTCTGTATATTGTCTCTGTTCTGTTTTGACAAACCTTCATAGATTGTGAAGCTGCTCTTGCGTCATGGAGGCAATGCCTTCCAGGCCAACAAGAGAGGGGAGAGACCGGTTGATGTTGCTGACTCTCAGGAGCTTGAGCAGTTACTCAAGGGAGAGATCCCACTCTCTGAAGGAGAAGAGAGCTCTTCAGGTACGGAGAAAGTTGGCAGCAGATTTACCAGTGCAGTTGCTTTTGGCAATTCTTTTTAACTTTTATTTTCTTTTTTTCCGGGTTAAATACTAGCTTTGTCAACATTTGCGGCATGCTGTCAGACATGCTGAGCAATTTCTGATGCAGAGTCCAAGTCAGATCCATTTCCTTAATACACTAGTCAACATTTGAAGTGGATCAAAACCTTTCATCATAGTTGTCCTAAAACCTAAAACCAAAATGCATTCTTGTTTTAGGACAACTTTGAACTTTTTTTAATCCACTTCAAATGTTGACTACTGTAGTTTTCTGCATTCTCGAAGTTAGTTTTTTTTTTTAAACCCTTTAGCATGAAAATTATTTTATATGCATTTTGCAGATGCTTTAATCCCAGCGACTTGTATTGCATTTTTTTTCCTTTTTCCATTCATAATTCCTTTGGAATTGAACCCATGACCTTGTTGTTAGTGCCATTCTTCTACCGTTTTAGCTACAAGAATTTCTCATATATTAATTTAAAAGAATGAAATTAAAGGTTTGCTTGCATTTAAAGGAATTTTATTTATTTATTTATTTATTTATTTTTTTATTTTTTTGTAAATGCCCACTCAACAAGAAATTTGTCTTTGTGACTGACTTAAAAGTCAAGATTTATCAAAACACTGTTGCAGTATTTAGAGAATTTTTCTCTTTGTGGACCTAAAGAACAGAGTCTCAAGTAACTTTCTTTTGGATGCTTTTGATTACCTCACACAATAATTTTATATCTTTCACTTTATAAATCACTTTATTTGATGAAAAAATTGTTGGTTGAGCCTTTGGAGTACTAGGTAATAGTTCTGGTTATGTGTTACTTACATTAATCTGTATTTAATCCCAAATAATCCCAGAAATCTTTAATTTCTTTTAAATTTAAAGTCATAGCGTATTATTAATTATTTTTTTCCATTATTTTGTATGCCACAGAATCAGAGGACCCACCTTCGGTAAATCCATCCAGTGTAGATGAGAACATGGAGTACTCCGATGCTGAAAAAGATTCTGACAGTAAATCGATCACAGTGAAGGCCTCATCATCCATGTCAGGGCTGGATGAATATGAGTTTAAGGATGAGGAAGAGGAGGAGGACCTCAGTAAGGCACTTAATGACCGACACATCCTACGGCGAGAGTTACGGCAAAAGGAGAAGGAGGAGAAGGAAAGGAACCACTATGCTTCCAAACAAGGGAGCAAAAGCGACCATTCGACGCCGATGTGCAAGTCTAAAAAAACAAAGGCGTCACGTGTCTACTGCAGTTCAGATAGTTCAAGCGATGAAGCCGAGGTGCCAACAGAAAGAAGGAACTCGCCCACCAGGTCGGTCGGTGTGGATGGTCACAAAACGGATGGTAGATCGAAGAAAGAAAGCTTGACTCTCACACCAGTGGAGCAGAAAGAAAAAGGTAAACAGAAGAAAAAGAACAAGAGCCAAAGCAAAAACAAGGAGAACCAGGAAGTCCGAGAAGAAGGGAAGGAGAACAGCAAGTCCCTTCTGTTTTCCTCGGCAACTGTGTCCGACAATTCTGACAAGAGCGTCAGGGAAGAGGACTCGTTCAAAATGTCATTCAGTACAAAGGATGACACATCGGTCCACCTTTTTCACCTGTCAGTAGTCAAGTCCCCAAAGCTGAACCACAGCCAAACTGACAAGCAGACAACTCCATTGAAACAGGAAAACGCTAAGACTTGTGTTTCTATCGCTGATGGATCCTGTCCAGGGGACGGCGTCAAATACAACCACTACACAGAGTCTGACTTCTGCACAGAAGGTTCTAGCAGCAAGAGCTGCAAGCACAAGGAAAAGAGCAAACATCACCACAAAGATCTTAACTTGGACGGAGATGACGGCAGTTGCAGTCCTTTCAAAGACAGTAGTCTAAGCAACAGTATAGACAGTTCTGAGGCTGTCTTCAGGAAGACTGACAAAGATGGGAAAGTTGTAAAAAAGCACAAGCTGAAACACAAGGAGAAGGAAAAGTATAGGAAGGAGTATGAGGCCGAGAGGAATCGCCACCGGCAAAAAGAGCCACGCAAGGACGGACATAGGAACATGGAGTTTGATCGGGAGTTTTGGAAGGAGAACTTCTTCAAAAGTGATGAAAATGAAGAACTCGCAGGCAAATGTGAGATGCCCGCTGGTGGATCTCCTCCGAAATCCTCAGACTCATCGCCTGTTAAAGAGGAAAGAGGGGCGTCAAAAGACAAACATTTAAACAGTAGCAGCAGTAAGGACAGAAGGCCAAAAGAGGAGCGAGAAAAGGACAAGTCCATTAAAAAAGAGAAAAAAGAGGTGCCCCTTAAAGAGGAACGGGGAAAGGATGGAAAAGGAGATGAAGTTGATGAACGGAGTGAGGGTCTTGGCTCTGGCCGAATTCCTGACAGCTCACTGCACAGTTCAGGAGTGAAAGAAGAAGTAGATGATAAACCAGTCACTGGCAATTCAGCTGACCAAGATCAACTGGAGTTTCCAGAGAAGATCTCTCGAGAGAAAAACGATAAGCGACCACCAACAAAGGATCGTGAGTCTGAAAAGTCTGATAAGAAACACGCAGATAAAGATAAGAAAGTAAAATCTGAGCATTTAGCTGACAAGACTGAACCTCACAACTCTACAGATCGATGGAAAGAAAAGGAGAAATTAACAAATATTTCACATTCACCTAATGATAAGAGCCATAAAGAGGGTGACAAGCTCAAAGCAATGTCTTTAATGAAAAAGCATGAAGAGAACAAGAAGAATAAGGACAAGCTTGACAAAAGAGCTGAGAAAGAGCACTCCTCTGGTGACCACAGAGACAAAGATAAAACAAGTTCTGAAAAGAAAGGAAAAGCCCCCGAGAAAACAACTGATCATGGAAAATCTGACCGCAGTAAAGAAAAAGAACGGGACAAAGATTCTGACAAGAGGAAAAAAGAGAAATCAAAAGAAACCACCCCCTCTTCCTCATCCTACTCCAATCTAAAGTTGTTATTGGAAGAGAAGAAAGGCTATGTTTGTGAGAACAACAAGGTCGTTTCGTCTAAATCAAAAGAAGAATCAACCAAGCCTCCAGAGAAAGACAGGGATAGAAGAGAGCGGGACCGAGAGTCTGAAAGGCATCGAGACCGTGAGCGGGACCGACACAAGGAAAAGGACAAAGATCGATCCCAGCTGAATCGGGATGGCAAAATTAGCAAACCGAAACCAAGCGACATGGACTCCAAATCTAAGGTTGCACCTACTCTAAAGGATACTCGTCCCAAAGAAAAGAGGTTGGTGAACGACGACCTCATGAAGACCAGCTTTGAACGCATGCTCAGTCTCAAGGACCAGGAAATTGAACAGTGGCACAGGAAGCACTTGGAGAAAATCAAGCAGAAGGAACGTGAGCGGCTAAAGCAGCGTCCAGGAATTGACCCTGGGAAACAGAAAAGCAAGGAAAAAACTAAAACATCCTCCTCGTCCAGTGAGCCTTGTCTAACCAAGGAACTGACTCGGTCAAAGAGCTCAGAAGTGCCAGATGGGCACCACGAGAAGGTCTTGAAAGATGCCACCAGTGGAAGAACACTCTCGCTGGATACAAAAACCTTTGGAAAGAATGGACCAGTCATAGAAAATAATCTCAGTCCATCTCCGAGACCAGAGAGTGAAAAATCTGGCATTATGTCAAGATCAGTATCCATGATCTCTGTGGCAAGTTCAGAAGATTCCTGTCATGCAACCATACTGACACCTAGACAAACTGAATATGATTCTGACATGAACATGGACGCTTCAGATTCCCAGCCACCTTTCCTGCAGTCTTCCCTCGTTGTACAGTCCTCCAGATCACCTAATATTCATGATAAAGATACCAGCAGTCTTCCCGAAGCGGCTCTCTGCAATCGAACACCATTATCAAGTAGACATGCGACCCCATGCTTAAGGGCTATTCTGGATGAAGAAGCCAAGGTGCCACCAGCTGAAACTAGACTGACAGAAGAGTCTCAGATAATCAGTATTGTGTCACAGCCAAGTAGTGAGCAAGCTGCGGTTCTTACAACTGAGATTAGCTTGCTACCTGTGCAGGAGAATCGGAGCAGTCAAAGTCTTACTAGTGCTCTTCCAGAAAGCGAAAATCTGACTAGCAATGAAGGTGAAGGCGTCACTCCTGTTTCTCAAGTTCAGCCTTCATCACACTTGCGAGAGTCTTGTGCTAAAAACCTAAGTAGCCTCACACAGGCTAACAGTGTGTTTCAAACCCATTTGCAAGAGCAGAGCAGTTCTTGCAACACTAGTAGTCAAGTAGATCATGCAAGTCTTGGTCAGCTTGATGTTCCTGGTGCCGGAATGACGGAGGGATCAAACAAAGAGTCATCACTAGTTGTTACATCACAAGTTGCATTATTTCAGTCTTCTCACACACAAAATTCATCTGACACCATTGCACCTTTGAATTCTAGTAGCCAGCAGTGGGAAACTGGCCCTGTTTCCAGTAGCGAACAGACATTGACAGCAGACTCTAGTTTGAGGCCAGAGCAAAGAGAGAAACCCTTGGTTGTTTCTGAGAACAAAGTGGAAAAGAGTGGGGAAAACGTCAGCAAAACAGATTGCACTCCAAGTACATCTGTTGGTTCATGTAGATCAAGCTCTGAAGAAACTACTAAACAACTGCTGAAAACAACCAGTGTCCAAGAGGATTCAGAAAAGTGTGATGCAAGAGTGCAAGATGAAAGTACCTCAAGGTTCTCCAGTGAGCCATTGGTTACAGTTGATGCTCAACCAGAGAAACACGAGCAAGACATTCATGCAGCTTCAGCAACAACTGTGTCTCGCTGTGCCAGTCCAGAAAGGATCCCTGAGGAGCCCATGGAGGTGTCTGAAGATGTTTCGGACAAGAACCGAATCACAGAAACGGATGGGGCAAAAGTCTTAACCTCAGATGAAGGTGCAACAACCCAAGATTTGTCTGAAAGCAAAGCTGACATAGAGGCATCAGACCAGCTTGCTGTTGAGGAGAAGCCTATGAAATCAGACCTTCAGGATAATGTAGAACAGGGTCAAAGCAGTGCTGCTGTTCAACCTGATCATCAAGCAGAGCCTCCCAGTGGTACAACCTCAGGAAGTTCCTCCCCGATATCAGTCGTGGAGAGAGATTCCGATTCATCTGGGGCCAGAGCCAAAGTCCGACTCCTTGAAGAAGAAGCTGACATTCAGGTGACCCATCCAAGGAAAAGAAAGATGCCTAGGGTTTCTCCACCGGCCCAAGTGAACCTTACGACTCAGCAGGTCAAAGAAAAGATGCAGCAGTCTTTAGCTGCAATTGTAGATGCACTTAAGCTTGAAGAGATACAGCCTTACCAGACTGAGAGAGCAAACCCTTATTATGAATACTTACACATTCGCAAGAAGATCGAGGAGAAGAGGAAAGTACTTTGTAGTGTCATTCCTCAAGCGCCTCAGTACTACGATGAATATGTGACATTCAATGGGTCCTATCTGCTGGATGGAAACCCTCTCAGCAAGCTCTGCATCCCAACGGTATGCTTCCATTCTGTGAAAGTAACGATTGCAACTAAGTTTTGCTGAAGTCTAAAAAATAAAATGCTAAAATCTAAAGTCTTGCCAATTTGTTTGCTTTTGTAGATAACGCCACCTCCTTCACTACCTGAACCACTGAAGGAGATGTTCAAACAGCAAGAGGTGGTGCGGATGAAGCTAAGACTGCAGCACAGCATCGAAAGGGTAAATGGAAACCGAGACGGTATTTTTTGATAATCAGTCCCTAGATCAGGGTTTCCTGAACTGAGGACCACGGACTCCTAGGGGTTCATGATGGAACTGCAGGGGATTTGTGAGATTACGTGTAAATAATTATTTAAAAAATATATATAGAAAATTAAAAGTTAAATTATCATTATAAATAAGTCAACATTTTATGAATGAAAAACAATAAATGAAATGTTAAAAATATTAAGAATAATATTAAAAATGAAAGATTTAAATATAGTTATGATAGTAATTATCATAATTTTACATATAAAATGTTATTAGATGTATTGTTCATAATATTTAGGTTTAGTAATGTGTTTTACATATATGTAGTTACTTAATGGAAACTAAAAAAAATAATTATGTAGAAACAAATGTTACAAAAGTGTTAACTTTTGAGCTTGATTAATTCTATAATTATGTTTAAAAGCATCTCAGTTCATATGCAGAAACAGAATTAATATTTTGTTTCAGGTCATTTATTTATTAGATTTTTTTTAAGCTTTAGCTTGCTGCTTTTTGGTTTCAATAAGGATGACTTGAAATGACCGAGGCATTTGCTCTTCCAGGAAAAGCTGATTGTTTCCAATGAGCAGGAGGTTTTGAGAGTTCATTACCGTGCTGCAAGAACACTAGCCAATCAGACGCTTCCATTCAGTGCCTGCACAGTCCTATTGGATGCCGAAGTATACAACATGCCCCAGGACGTCCAGGTAAATATTATTAGGCCATTATTTTAAATTAAAACGAGTACTTTTAAACTTTGATTGTTTTAATCACACTTGATGTATGTAAGAATACAACAAATTTAAATTGAAAGGCTCCATTATTTTAACAGTGATTTCTCAACCAGAGTGATGAATCTAAATTATTTTCTGCTGTCAAAATTGTCAATGGAGCTTAACTTGTTTTGAATAAGAAACGTTCTTTAATACCTTAGAAAAATAATTTTGCAGTATATGGTTCATCTTTACTAATCTTTTTTTTTTTTTTTTCCTTTTTTTCATTTCAGGGTGATGATGGAAAGACCTCTGTTAGAGATCGGTTCAATGCGAGGCAGTTTATGTCTTGGCTTCAAGATGTAGATGACAAGTTTGACAAATTGAAGGTACAAAAGGAAATAGAATATGAAATGTAACAAACAACCAGCATGTGTAGAAATGTCATGGTACATTGGTCCCAAAAAGTATTGGACACATTAGCCACACTTAAAATTATGTGAAATTATAGCAACAGATCAGGGTTTCTACTGGTATTATGAAGGTAAAATTATGTCCTTTAAGATCAAGCAAAGGCAATTTAAGCAAAATATTTAAAGGGGTCCTATTATACTCTTTTGCAAAGTCTTGATTTTGTTTTGGGGGTGTACTAGAACATGCTCCCATGCTTGGTGGTTTGAAAAACGCATTATTTTTCACATAATTTACATTATTTCAATACCTTTCTCCCCAGCCTGACACAAATGGCTTGATTAGTTCTGGGTTTGATGAAGGTCCGCCTTCCGAAAAAAACGAAATGTGTTGTGATTGGTTAGCTGTCCCAGTGCGTTGTGATTGGTGAAAAGCTTAGACGGCGTTTCAGTACTTGCCAAAACAGCAAGTTCCGTCTGGCGTCAATATTGCCGAGAATATTGAACAAGAGGATCACGCAGAACCTATTAGAGAACCTAAGACATATTAGAGTGGTAACGTTATTGTTTTTTTTTTTTTTTTTTTTTGCTAAATCACGTTTTAGATGGGATGTCAACAACCGCTTAAAATAACTGGATTTACTATGTACAGATAAGTGCAACGGTAATATGTATTATGTTTATTGTTCTTTAATTCTAACATTATAACATCAATTGCAGTAAAACTGTTATACAGTTTAATTTATTTATACCATAATCCAGTGTTTCTCAGACATTCTATTTGTGGCGACATATATATTCAAGTTCATTCTCTGCCAGCAGGAGGCGCTTTAAAATCAAAACACCCGCACCGTGTTTTGATTTTGAAACATGCAGTGCTCATGTTTATTCAACGAAGTCAAAACCTTTTGGAAAATCTATTTGTGGCGGTCAGTTTTGATATTGTTGCGGGTGCCACAAATAAATCAGTGTATGGGAAACACTGTCTAAGTCTAATAATTTAAGTGTAAATTCTGAAGATTACGTCATTGTCCAGTGTTGTACTGTCAGCAATTTATAAAAAGTTTTCATAATTGTAACATACATATATACATACATAATTATTCAGGTGCATGTGTAATAACTTGCGAAAACAGCACTTCTTCGTCGTCTTGTCCGATGCACTAACCACGACCTCGCCCCTATAATCCGTAGGCAAATTATTTTAATGATATTCTAATGGACCGCTTTGTGATGTCACAAATACCGGAAATCAACTTTGTAGTTCAAACGAGCCGTTTGTTGTAGTTCTTGAAAAGAGACTTTTTAAAAACAAAATATCTCCCTTTGGAGTGGACTTTGAGATTTATAACTTTGTAGATCTTTTTTATGCCAAACATACACACTACACACTGACTAAAATTCAAAAAGTGAAAAAGCATAATAGGACCCCTTTAATGAAATATGGTTAATATGTTCTCTACATGTCTCTAAATGTAAATGGCTTACAGTAGCAACACTTCAAAGTTTGAAAATACAACTTCCAACAGACCTCTATTACATTAAAATTTATTTTTCAAAACCAATAAATAAGTAAATAAAAACTAGTTTAAGGTTTGACTTGCTCTCCTCCTAACCACTAGAATATGGAAATACTTTTTACTGTACCTAATGATCACACTGAAAAAAAGTCATCAATTTTTTGTTTTCTAGTGCAAATGTTTCATTTTTTTTTTTTTTTTTGATAACTTGATAGGCAAAATGACAAAATAAGAAGTCCTGTTTTCAGAGAAACTGACACAAAGTTGTGAGTCTGATTAAAGTAAGAACAAATATCTGTCAGTGGGCATAGAAAAAAAAACTACTTAAATGGGAAACAATTTTTATATACTACTGACAGATATCTGTTCTTGTTTCAAGCATAAACTCACTTAATTTTCACTTAAATTTCTTCATATTTTCAATTTGCATCTCAAGTAAATGGATCTGGATTTAAGGATGTTTAGATATTTGTATTGGAAAGCAAAACAAATACTGAGGAAGATTTTATTTAGTTAATTATTTCATTATTATTATTATTATTACTATTATTATTAATATTTAATTATTTTAATTTCTTATTTTTTAAGATTTAACACTTTTAAGACACATTTTAAGACTTTGTTTTTGTGGAAGGGTAAATTAAGACTTGAAAGACCTTTTTAAGACCTGCAGAACCCTTGTCAGATAATGAAATCTCAAATAAATTTGATTTTATTTAAAATAACGATAGCTATTGCAATATTATCAGCTCACATGCCGCTTTGATATTTTGCTGTCTAATGCAATAAAATGCATATGTAAGTGAACTTCAGTACCTATATGACTGACTTGAATCTCTGCTTCCTGCAGACTTGTCTCTTGATGCGTCAGCAGCACGAAGCAGCAGCGTTAAATGCCGTTCAGCGTCTGGAGTGGCAGCTGAAGCTGCAGGAATTGGATCCCGCCACTTACAAGTCTACCAGCATTTTCGAGATTCCCGAATTCTACATCCCCCTCGTGGAGGTCAACGACGACTTCGACCTGACGCCGATATGACCCGCCGATGAGATACAGAGATGACGATTTAGTAGCTGTCGGACCACGATGAGTGATGTCAAGATGCGAGTGTAGGACGAAAACACAAAGCACTTGACTTGGAGGTGTGCGTGCGCATGTATGTTGTGTTTGTGTGTCACGGTGCACATGTCGTTGACCGGACGCTTTCTACTAAAAGAAGTAAAAAAAAAAAAAGAAAAAGAACACAAACGAGCGCTGCACTTCCAGGCTAGCTGTCATCACCGGTTCAGTCTGTGTTCGCTGTTCTAGTTCTGGTTCCCGGTCCAAACGCACTTCACCATATGGGCGCCAGATTGGCTCCAATAGACTGCAGGCCTAATCTAAAACGCACTTAACCCTGAGGTCCACCATCCAGAACGGCAGACCACGGGTCGACAGAGGAGCGTCGGAAAAACCAGCCTCCGGAGGGTAAAGACCACCATCGGAAAGCATGCGAGAGAGGTTTTCCTCCTCCGTTAAGAAAGATCTCAATCCAACATGTTTCTACAGTGAGTGTTCATAGATTATGTATAGATTGTGCTCCTCATTTTTTAACTTATTTTATACATACTGATTGTGCATTTGTAAATAGCCATGTAATTATTGTTTTTAACTTGTAAAAAATGATAGAAAACTGAGAGGACGGAAAAAGTTTAAGTAATAAATATTTTGATTGTAAACTTTGTTTTGTCTAATGTTTAATGGACCAAAGTTGTTTTTACATTGAAGTTCCTTGTTGTTGTTGATGATGTTCGCTTAACTCCTTAAGCATGTGTTTTGAAAACCTTTTTTTTTATTTTTTTTTTTTATTCCTCTTTTATCCCTTTGACATTCATCAAAGCCGATGTTTTTTGACTTGTGATTTCTATAATGTGCATGCTTTCGCAGGTTCGTCCCTTTCTGACAAGTTGTACTGTGGTGAGGTTTACTGAAGTGGTCCTGGTTCTTTTCTGCCATTGTTGTGTCTGTTAGTAACATCCACTTCTTGCGTGTTGTCCCTTGTGTCTTGCACACATTTAAAAAAAAAATGAAAAAGTTTGTTGTGGTTTCTCAATAAGGAAAAAATACCCTTTTACAGTTTTAATGTGAGATCACAACAAAACCTATTTTTTACAACGTAATGCCTTTTGAACGATGGTTCTAAAAATGTCTATTTTAATATTTACTTGTTACATGAGGATGTACATATTTGTAATATATAATTGAATAAATTTTATTGGTTGTGAAATCAAAAACTCTTTTTTTTGCTCTCTTTTTTGGATTCCTAGAGTCATGGACATGGAAACATTAGTCTTTAAATCTTAAAATTCATGGAATTTACTAGTGAATATTAATGTTTCTACTCTGAGTAAATGCTCAAAGCAAAATTCTCAGTTGAAACACTCAAAAATCTGGACTTTTTGGATGTGAACATCTGTTTTGGACACTTTTTAGGAAACTTTTTGGAGACAGATGTTGTTTTGTCCAGCAGATGGCAGAGTAAACGGATTAAACAATATTAATCAACATCAAAACTATCCTCAAGAACTAATTTAGTTCAGTTTTTATCTGTATGAATATTGCATTGTTTTGGATCTATAAAAATTATATTTATAAAACTCTAATATTTATAATTAAATTTCTTAAATTATATTCTTATAACAAATATTATTTTTATTATTAATTGAAAATATATACATCTTATATTGTTTTACATATTTATACTGTATACATATATTAATATGTAATAATAATAAAAGTAATAATACTAATTATGATTATTAAAGTGAATAATAAAAATAATTTAGAATTTGTATTTATAACATTTTTCTTATATTCTAATATAATATTCTTAATAATAATTGTTATTATTATTGTTATTGAATAGTTATATAATAGTGATTGAACCAACAAACTTTCAGTTAGCAGTACAAATCTTGTGCTTTTGTTGAGGCCTCTTGAAACTTTTAATAATTTGGCAGGTCCTTTTATTCGCTGATTTACAAATGAGAAAAAAGTCCAACAGTTTATCATAAAGACTGGGCCAACAGCATTAGCAATAGAGAGTAGTCTCTCTCTTGCCTGAGCGCTTGGTGTGCCTTTAAGAGCGCGTGTCATTCCTCTGAGATCAGGCTGCAGGTGTGACAGGAGGGTCTTCCTCTAGGGGGCGCTTGGAGGCTCAAAAAGCAGATTTTACCATCGACCTGCATTCAGATATCAGATTTTTTTTACTTATTGGAGACTTTAAGTAATCCTTTCAGTCGGTTAATGCAAGCTATTTTGAATCGTGGATACGTAAATCTGCACAGGCGACTGTGATTGGTTGAAACCCACCAGCGCTGTGAAAAGTAATGGTTATTATGTGACTTCGTTTGTGCGCTTCTTCCTGTTTTAGCAGCGACAGTAATTGACGCCTAATACTAACACTAGGAGACTTTAAGAGACATAAAATGCATAGCGAAGAGTTGAAATAAGATTTATTGCGTAGACCCGACTAATCAGAAACAACTTCCGGGCCAATAAGCCACGCCCCCTCGAGGACACGTGTATTATGCTAATTGCCGCTCTACTCACTTCTTTCATTTCTATGAATCAAAGCCGCTCATGTTTCTATTCAGAGTAAAAGGAGCCAAGACAAGAGATCCGCATGAGAGAAAGTCAAAACCCAAAGGAAAGTGTTGAGAACGCTTCAAAGTGATACAGTAAGTACACTTATAGTATTTGCCAAATACATGTAAAGATGTGACGTATGACAGATCTGTGACGTGATAATCTTTGGTGTTTTTGCGTCATGTTTGCGGTAATAGAGAAACTCCAGCGCGTTTGGACGTCAGTGCGTTTTTGTGCCTGTATTATTCAGAAAATGAGTCTTTGTGGCAGAGCTTCTCTTTGTTTTTGTGTATTTAACGTGAAGAGAGAAGGTTCAGCACGCCACTGAAATGTTTCTCAGTGTTCTGGATTCCGAATCTGTATTTCATTTGCTTGAATGTAACGTAATTGCTTTTAAAGTTTGCTTTAAAAACAAAAACAAAACTAGGAAAGTTGCATAAAAGTGCTACATCCTGTTTTTAATATAAAAATAATTTTATATTATTTTTTTTTCATTCTCATGAATTCGTGTACACTTAACCAAGAATGTCACGTTAGTCATTTTTTTATTTATTTATTAAATAAATTTTATTAAGTCCAAATCTATATTTAATTTGCCTGAATGTGACATAACTGTATATTTTCCAAATTTGCTTAAAGAATTTTTTTTTTTTTTTTTCAAAATACAAAAAGTATTAAAATACCCTGTTTTATTAGTGTGTATATATAAATATATACTTTTATAGATCTCAGTGCACATCATCTGATCTGATAATAGTTGGTCTGTGTTGAACGCAGGTGTGTGGAGTTTGGGTCAGGATGCGGCCGGCTCTGTTCCTCTGTCCTGTCCTGATCTCTCTGTTATTCCTTCTGTCTGGACTGACCCTCATCAGCGGCTGTAACAAAGCTCTGTGTGCCAGCGACGTCAGCAAATGTCTTCTACAGGTAAAACTGATGCTTGTTTATCACGCCGGGTCAGTTCCCAATGTTTCCTCTCCTCTAGGAGTTTTATTTCAATTGCACTTTTCATCTTTATCAACCTTTTAATAATAGACATTCATGCTGAATTCCACAAGTCATGGAAAATATCAGGGAATTTGAAATGTCGTGGAAAATTTCTGTAGTGAATTTTTTTGTTTTGTTTTTTTTAATAATGTTAGCTCTGTTCTAAAATATTTCACATATATAAAGTGTGTGTTTTGAGAGTATAAAATCTGTAAATCATGTATTTAATAATGATGAATGCCTGGAAAAGTAATGTAAATCGACTGGTCAGAAGATGTAGGGGCTCCAGCAGGTGCTTCATGCTCTGATACGGTTTGACTTTATATTTACACTAGAAGGAAATCTAATCATCATTAACAAAGATTCATTGTTTTAGGGTTAGGACTTCTTTTTTTCTACAAAATTCCTTTTCGGTAGCTCAAGCTGGACGTGTGGAATACTGAAAAATGTTTGAAAACATTCCCAGAATGAAATAGAAAGAAACATTCCTGAGTGAAACAGGAGAACGATGCATCTCTTCCCCTCATGGAATCAGAACACACACATTTTTTCAGGTTCCTGAGAGCAGAACATCATAATACTGTGCTGAAGTTCCGGTCAGAAGCTCTTTCTTCGTGTCACCTGAGTGATGTCTTGATGTTCTTCTGTCAGTTGTGCTCTCCACCGCAGAAGTGCTGTGTTTGAGAGCGACTGGGTGTAACTCATGTTATACTGGATCACTTTTTCCCTGGAGCGTAACGACGGCTCTACGCTCTGTGTGTGTGTGTGTGTGTGTGTGTGTGTGTGTGTGTGTGTGTGTGTTTCATATGTTATTTTTGTGCCACTTTCTGTTGTGCATTTGGCTCAGTGTTGATTTTTAATTTTAAATTTAGATGTATGCCTATACAAAAGTATACTTGGGAAGGTCCTTTTATTTTATTTTACCTTGAGAAGGTTTTATTTATTTATTTTATTTATAAGGTTTTAGCTATTTATTTATTTTATTTTATTTTTAAATTCTGTTTTCCTAAATAAATTTTTCTTTCTTTCTTTCTTTCTTTGGTTTTTATCTCTCTCTCTCTCTCTCTCTGCTGTGATTGGATCTGTGTGTGTTTACTCTGGTCTGTGTGTCCCGGTGAGACTGGGAGAGGAAGGCAGACAGAGACAGACAGTCGGGGGACGTGAGACGTCTGTCTGGGGAATAAACACAGAGGTTGATGATGTTACACGAGTAAACAGCCCGGCACACGCACCGACGAGAGACAAACGAGAGCAGATGAGGAAAACCTGCTGACAGCAACAAAACATAGATTTTTATTTTCTGAAGACCATAGGATGCTGTGCGTTTGGGTTGTTAGGGAGTTTCTAGTATGTTCTGATTGGTTGCCAGGGCATTGCTACAGTGTTTTAGGTGGTTGCTAGGTCATTTCTAGGGTGTTCTGATGGTTGCTGGTAGGGCTGGCTGATATAGTGAAAAATACTATCACTTTTATTTTTTTCATGCCATTCAATATAAATTTTTATCTCATTATTCATTTCATACCATTAATGGGGAAGGAAATGCATTCCATATGTTTGTTAGACCTCAAGTTATTGTTAAGTAAAACTAATTTGTTAACTGAAATAAAGCTGAAATAAAATATAATATAAATATTAGGTGAAAAACTAATTAATTAAAATTTGGAAAATGTAATTATTATATTATTAAAGTGATTAAAACTAAAAATGAAATAAAATTAAATGAAAGCTAAATAAAAATATTTACAAAATTCCATTATGGAAGAACTTTACAAAATTACTCAAATTAATATGAACATTTAAAATATAAAAATAAAAGCTAATTTAATATTAATAAATACTATTATTATTCATTCATAATCTAATATTAATTAATGATCTAATATTGATAAATACTATAATATTATATAAATAAAACTAAAATAACTGAATGTTAACAAATAATACTGTACACAGGGCCAAATTTTGCATTTTCATTTAATTTTTCTGTATCAAAAATCTAATGAAATGAAACCATAAAACTTTTAATCAAACAATTTAATCAATATTAAAATGTAAGTAAATAAAAATATAAAAATTAATTTACAACAAATGCATTTTAATTTTTTGATCAAATAATGTTCTGTATAAGTTAAAACATGGATGAAACTTGATGAATCTTGGTTGTATGATATTACTTTAAAAAAAAATGTTATGTTTTAATAAACTATATTAATATTATTATTAGTTTTAGAAGTACATTTTACTATAAAATATTAATGTATTTGTCATAACTGCATGTGCCTGATCATCTAGAGGATAAATATTGAAAATTAATTATTAATTTGATAGATTTATTTCGATATCGATTTATCACCCAACCCAAGTTGCTAGGACATTGCCAGGTTACTGGTGTGTTTTGGAACGTTGCTATGGTGTTGCTAGGTGGTTAGTTGGTTGTTATGCGTGTTGCTACTGTTGGTGGTTTGAAATCTGATGAAAGTTCCTGTGAATATTTTTGTGTGTGTGTGCGCAGTTACTGTAAGTTGTGGCTGTCAGTCGTGTGTCTCTAGGTGGGGCAGGTGAGGTTGTTTTAGTCACACATGAATGCTTTGTGGGGCAAGGCAGCACACGTTTGTCCGCTCAGAGCACTTTCACACTCATGCAGCACACACACACACACACACACACACACACACACACACACTTTCTCCTGCTCTCTGTTCTGCTGTCTCACTCGCAGCTCAGAGCAAAATAACAGTTAGTTAGAGGTTCATGTTGGTTTTCATCCAAAAGTACTTTAAATGAACAGTGAATGAAAGTGAATGTCAGCATCAGTGTGACAGGTTGAGCTTTGAAGAAGTGAGGGCACACAGGAACCGCCAGGTGTTCACGGCCCCCGTCCGGACCCCAAAACTGACTTTCATTTAGAGGAATGTTCTCTCTTAGTTTCAGTTTAGTGTGTTTTATTGTCATGACAAACACTGTTCATTAGCATCACTGAGGCATTAAATGAGCTCAAAATAAATCAGCATGAAGCATTTTAATTCTGTAATGTGTCATATTTCAGAGTAAAACTGTATAAAAAAAAAAAAAATATATATATATATATATATATATATATATATGTATATATTGCATTGAAAAAAACAACAATTAAAGCCAATATGTTCCGACCAAACAGGAAAATCGATTTAGATGGAACATTTAGAGTAAACATTACAATAAATTTTTATTTATTTATTTATTTATTTACTTACTTGCAATTAAATTAACTGTGAGAACTGATATCAGCTGGATCATCATTAAACCGTTTCTTCTGTAATGTGTCATATTTGCAAGTAAATCTGTAAAAAAGAAATTATATAAAAAGGGATTTAAAAAAAACTGAACAGAAAATGGATTCAGAGGTTGAGCATTTGGATGAAAGAATATGTCAACAAATGCTTTGAATAATATTTTTTATAATAATAGCATTCACTGAAATCGTTTACAAAAAGACCAGGAAATATAATAATATGAAATAAAATTATATTAAACAATAATAATTTTACTAATATCTTAAAATGTTTTGTTACAAATTGTATTTGTGTATGTATAATATTATTAAATATATATATAAAATATTAAAAACATTACTGAATTTTTTTTTTTTATGTATTTAACCAAGAATGTAGTAATTTTATTTATTAGGTGACTAGAAATGTAATAAATTAATTGTTAGAAGTTAGAACTGAAATCAGTTGGATCACAATTAACCATTTAATTTTTTTAATTTTGCACGCACTATCAGACATTATAGTCGCAGTGAAGCTTCATTTCACAGCTGGGCAGAATCATCTCTTTTTCAGATGAAACCCTGGATTGTTTGCAGGTACAGCAGGAGTTTGTGAGGCTGTATTTGGGCAGGTTGTGCTTCAGTGTCTTGAACTAAAGTAAACTGAGATTTTATGGCTTTTATGTAGTTTGGCTCGATGATTCTTTTAAGGAATGCATGAAAATCGCACACGCAATTCCCCAAACTAAAGAGCACTGAGCAGGGATGCAGGGGAATTGTCTGGGCTTGTTTCTTTTGGAAGTATCTGGCCCACGTGTGTTTTCAGGTATTGGCCTTTCTATAGTCGCTTTTATGTGTTTCTATTGTAACTCTCTGTTTCTTCTCCTGAACCTTCAGTTTTAATGGCACACACATGCGCACACACACACACACACACACACACACACACACACACACACACATCTGGAAATTGACCTCTTCCTCACAACTGCTGGCAAAACACGAAACACAGAGAGCCAAATGTGTGTCTGTGTTCTGCTGTTTTCTCTGTAATTATAACTCTAAATGTGTCCCAGGTTTGGGTCAGTCTTTTTCCCCTCTCCGTTGGGGCGTTGGACATTTTTTCCAGCGTGGAACAGTTCGCAGCTCTGTTTCTTCTCAGACTGGTGCTATTTCTCATGTTTAAATGTTCTTTGTCTCTTTGGGTGGTTTCCTTTTAACTCTTACAGCTGAAAGATCTTGAGGTTTCCTTCGAGACTCACGGCTCTCTGTAGCACATGTGTTTGGAGATCATGTTTATGTGAGCTAGACTTCCTCCACGTCATCTCATTTTCCCCCCTGTATGTTTACCTTTCGTAATGTATATTTTGTGTGTGTGTGTGTGTGTGTGTACAGGGTCTGTGTCAGTGCCGGCCATCGGAGGGAAACTGTTCGTGTTGTAAGGAGTGCATGCTGTGTTTGAGCTCGCTGTGGGAGGAGTGCTGCGACTGTGTCGGTGAGATTGAAATCAATACATGATCGATACTCATTCAGCACTCTAACACCAAATAAAACTCATAACTCATCCATGAACAATAACAATTATTTTATTTTATTTAGTTTTGTTTTATATTTTAATATTTTATGTTATTTTTGATTAATTGGTTTATTTTAATCAATCAAAAATTTAATTCAAATTATAAATTTATATATGCTAAAAATACATTATGAATATTTTTAGTTTATAGTAATGACTTTTAAAACTTATAGTCTTAAAATGTTTTGATGTATATATATTCCATAATAATACATTATGTGGTTATTTAATTTAATTTAATTTTATTTTATTTTTGAGTAATTGGTTTATTTTAATCAATAAAAAAATTAATTAAATTTTTAAATTTATATATGCATAAAATACATTATGGAAGTGTATGTTTTAAATAAATCAAAATTAAATGATAAAATAAAATATTTTAGTTCATAGTCTTGGCTCTTAAAACCTGTTGTATACATGTTCCGTAATAATACATTATGTGTTTATTTTATTTTATTTTATTTTATACACTTAAATTTAAATTATAAAATAAATAGTCTCATAATGCCTATCAAAACATAAGTAAACAAATATATTTTCTACGTCTGGTTTATGTACAATGACTGAAATAAAATAAAATAAAATGATAGAATAACATAAAATAATAAATGATGATATAAAATAAACTCAATTAATCAGTCAACATTTATTTATATAGCACATTTAAAAACATCACCAGTTGACTTTACATATAAAAAATGAATCAAAACAGACACAAGACACAACAATATCCATCACTGAACAATGTCCCAACAGCTAGGGGCAACTGTATGCCACAGAGTAAAGGTGTGTTTTCAACATTGATTTAAAATTGATTTAAATGAAACAAAATAAAATGAATTGATTATTATAAGAAATGATTTTTAGGATAATTAAGGGTGGCTCCAAGACTATAAACTGAAGAGCTCAGGTTGTGTTAACAGGTTTGGCTCATTCCCAGTCCAGTGAGAGCACTTGTAAATATTAGGACTAGTTTGTAGATGACAGGAGGGCTGGTGTACACTCCTCTGACAGCAGTATAAAGTGTGAGGTGAGCTGATCCAGATACTCTCATCTCTGTGTGTTACGGCTTCAAACACAGACTCCAGGTCAGTTCAGATGAGGTTTGAAGGTACAGCTGATCAGACTACAAAAGTTTAAATCATATCATTCCTGAATACAAAAATGAGCAGTTTATGATGCAAAGAGGTTTGGAAAAGCAAAGCATGCTTTAGATGCCTCATTTATCTGTTTTCATTCTCTATATTCAATTGGTATCTTCAATCATTACAAACCACACAGATCATAATAACGCATGAGCAGTAATAATCTAATCAACAAAGCTACTGATGAAACTTTTTTTTTTTTTTTATTGACAGAGGGTTTTATGACCAGATGAAAAAGATGCATCACACCTAAGACAGTCTAAAAATGAACACGATGCATGATGCATCCGTTTCCTACAACAAGGACATAAAAGATTGTAGAGATCGTTCTGTTCCAAACACGTATTTATTGGCTGAGAGGGAAAGGAGGGATGTATGTTGTTGCTGAAGGCCGAACCTTCCATGGTTTTGGTAATCAGACGCAGCTGTGCTGGCAGCCCCTCTGCAGATAATCTGAAACACAAGGTCTCTGCAGCATTCTGCTCCTTATTAAAACCTCCATCCACCATCTGATTACCTTCCTTACCAGCAGTTTATCTCTCCAAGTGGAGCTGCTGTTGACAAGTCATGTTTTATTGCCTTTAAATATTTTTGTTCCAAAAAAAAAAAAAAAAAAAAAAAAAAAATATATATATATATATATATATATTTTTGATTATATATCAACTGTGATTAATCATGATTAATCACAAATTTAAAATACTAGGATTTACCTGTAAATGTGTTGAAATAAAGAAATGCATGACAAACTAGTTTAAGGAAACAGAACCTTTCACACCTCGCCAGGTATGAGACATAATCCTTATTATGCTTTTATCATTATTCTTCTGTTTTTATTCAGCCATTAACAGCCTTTAAACTGGTAATAAAATGTTTACCAAGCCACATCGCTTCAGTTCAAGTAATTTATACATTTACCCAACTATTATCAAAAGTATTTCTAAATAAATACAACAAAACATTTTCTTGCGACCTTACGTGAAGAGTTATGACAAAATGCATTATGAAGAAGAATTGGACCTGTTCTGCAGGTGCATTAGAGCTAATATTAGCATCATGCTTCATAAGACAATTTATGAGATTAATAGTACACTTTTACTCAGAACTCACTTTAAACCACCATCGAGTGTTTGTAATAACTTCCTTTTGCGATCACGTGTGGAATTTGGTCGTTTACTGCTGTTAAAATATGCTATTTATATCCTTTTATATCGCTGCACAAATTAGCATAGATGTACACATTCATCTCAAGAAAATCACATACAAACCATATCCTATCATAATCGTGTATTTATTATTTTATATAATCTATAGTGGCTGTTGTCATGTTTATTTCTGCTGTGTAAAAGCCTTAACATGTATGCTCTGGCTGAAACTCACGTTGTTTGTGATGTTTACAGCCGCCTCTCTGTTCTTAAGTTGCTAGGTATATATTCCAACTATAAT
This sequence comes from Spinibarbus caldwelli, assembly GCA_039654775.1. NCBI lineage: Eukaryota > Metazoa > Chordata > Actinopteri > Cypriniformes > Cyprinidae > Spinibarbus > Spinibarbus caldwelli. The sequence goes on along the minus strand of CM077234.1, from coordinate 33,509,264 downwards.
ACACATTAGTAAAAGGATCTGTTTTAATTTTCATTTGTCTATATACACTTTGGGCGGCAGTGGTACATTATAAAGTAGCCCAAAAAACCGCAACCCGCGGCTCTGTAATTTTTCCCGCGACTGTATTTTCAAAATAGCCCACTATATATATATTTGAAAAACAAACAACTATTGAAAAACAAACCATTATTGAACCTTCTTTGGTCTATGTAAAAAAAAAAAAAAAAAAAAAAAAAAGGGAATCTTGAATATTTTTATTTATTTATTTTATACAGTTTGTAATGACATTGGGGGTGAATAAATGATGACAAAATTATTATTTTTGGGTGAACTATTCCTTTAATAGTGATCATTTAAATATGATAACAAATAAAATAAATTAATATTATTAATAAAATAATATAAATATAATGTAAACATTTACATGTAATTATAAAAAAGTATAAAAGTATGTCACAATATTTCATCAAATAAAAAAAAAGAAAAAGAAAAAATAATTTAAAAATGCAAAATAATCTTCATTATTCATTGCTGTTAGTACACGTATAGCAGCCAAGCAGTCTTAAATCTTAATTTGTGATCACGTTTGCTTTTTTTTTTTCTTTTTTTTTTTTTGTGGCTTTTCCATCATGATGTGTGCACCATGGTGAAGTTCTTCATTTTTTCTGTCCCACAGGAATGTGTAACCCCAGGAATTACAACGACAGTCCTGCCACCTCCAAGAGCACCGTAGAGGAGCTGTACCGGCCAATCCCGTCGCTCTTCCGCGCTCTGACCGAAGGTGACGCCCCCATTAACATGATGGTCGTGTCGTTCCCCGTCGCTGAGGAACTTTCCCACCATGAGAACCTCGTGTCTTTCCTGGAGACGCTCGACAGCCAGAGCCATAACATCTCACTGCCCAGCAGCAGCAGCGTCCATGATGGTGTGTACCGCCTGACAAATCTCTAGGATAACATGATTTTATATTGTCTCAGAATACCAAAGATGATTAGACTTGATTATACTGTTTAAAGAAATAGTTCTGCCAAAAATTAACATTTGGTTAAACAGTGAATATGCTGTGTTTTATGATGTCAAGATCCAAAAAGGACATAAACACAGCTTAAAAATATGAAATCTGTACAACGCGTGCACTACATTTTTGTAATTTTTGTATGGAAAATTATTATTCAACCCACTTTGATTGTGTGGGGAAAAAAGCTTGAATATGTCACCTCCAGATCTCATTTTTTGTTTTACAAAAGAAAGAAAAGAGTTTGAATGAGTGGCTTAGTAAATTATTATTCGTTATTAAATAGTAGTCCAGCAATATGGGTTTTTCAGTGGCCAGTTTTTTCTTCTACTTCACACAATACTTAATAAAATAATATAAATATATATTTAAATATAAAAAGTGAAATTATATGTCACAATATTTACTCAGAGTTCACTAAATTGTATTTTTTATATAGTCTTTAGTTTAGTCTCTCCTTTCCTCTCTTCCTTTCCTCTCCTCTCCTCCTCCTCTCCTCTCCTCTCCTCCTTTCCTCTCCTCTCCTCCTCCTCTCCTCCCTCCCCTCTCCTCCTCTCCTCTCCTGTCCTCTCCTCCTCTCCTCCTCTCCTCTCCTCCTCCTCTTTCTTCACGTCTCCTCTCCTCTCCTCTCCTGTCCTCTCCTCTCCTCCTCTCCTCTCCCCTCCTGTCCTCTCCTCCTCTCCTCCTCTCCTCTCCTCCTCCTGTCCTCTCCTCCTCTCCTCTCCTCTCCTCCTTTCCTCTCTCCTCCTCTCCTCCTTTCCTTTCCTTTCCTCACCTCCTCTCCTCTCCTCTCCTCTCCTCCTCCTCCTTTCCTTTCCTCTCCTCTCCTCTCCTCTCCTCTCCTCTCCTCTCCTCTCCTCTCCTCCTTTCTTCACGTCTCCTCTCCTCTCCTCTCCTGTCCTCTCCTCTCCTCCTCTCCTCTCCTCCTCCTGTCCTCTCTGTCCTCTCCTCCTCCTGTCCTCTCTCCTCTCCTCTCCTCTCCTCCTTTCCTCTCCTCCTCCTCTCCTCCTTTCCTTCTCTCCTCTCCTCTCCTCTCCTCTCCTCTCCTCTCCTCCTTCCTTTCCTCTCCTCTCCTCTCCTCTCCTCTCCTGTCCTCTCCTCCTCCTTTCCTCTCCTCTCCTCCTCTCCTCTCCTCTCCTCTCCTCCTCCTCCTTTCCTCACCTCTCCTCTCCTCTCCTCTCCTCTCCCTCTCCTCTCTCTCTTCTGACTCTCCTGTCCTCTCCTGTCCTCACCTCCTCTCCTCTCCTCCTCCTGTCCTCTCCTCCTCTCTCCCCCTGTCCTCTCCTCCTCTCCTCTCCTCCTCCTTTCCTCTCCTCTCCTCACCTCCATTCCTCTCCTCCTCCTCTCCTCCTCCTCCATTCCTTTCCTCTCCTCTCCTCTCCTCTCCTCCCCTCCTCTCCTCTCCTCTCCTCTCCTCTCCTCTCCTCCTCCTTTCCTTTCCTTTCCTCTCCTCACCACAACACTCCTCCACCTCCTTTCCTCTCCTCTCCTCTCCTCTCCTCCTCCTTTCCTCACCTCTCCTCCTCTCCTCTCCTCTCCTCTCCTGTCCTTTCCTCTCCTCTCCTCCTCCTTTCCTCTCCTCTCCTCCTTTCCTCACCTCCTCCTCTCCTCCTCCTCCTTTCCTTTCCTCTCCTCTCCTCTCCTCACCTCCCCTACCCTCCCTCCCCTCTCCTCTCCTCCTTTCCTTTCCTCTCCTCTCCTCTCCCTCCCACTCCTCTCCTCTCCTCTCCTCTCCTCTCTCTCCTCTCCTCTCCTCTCCTCTCCTCTCCCCTCCCCTCCCCTCTCCTCTCCTCCTCTCCTCCTCCTCCTTTCCTTCCTTTCCTTTCCTTTCCTCTCCTCTCCCCTCCCCTCCCCTCTCCTCTCCCCTCCCCTCCCTCCCCTCTCCTCTCCTCTCCTCTCCTCCCCTCCCCTCTCCCCTCTCCTCTCCTCTCCTCTCCTCTCCTCCTTTCCTTTCCTTTCCTTTCCTCTCCTTTCCTCTCCTCTCCTCTTCTCCTCCTCTTCTCCTTTCCCCTCCCCTCCCCTCCCCTCCTCCTCCTTTCCTCTCCTCTCCTCCTTTCCTTTCCTCCTCCTCCTCTCCTCTCCTCCTCCTCCTTTCCTCTCCTCTCCTCCTCCTCTCCTCTCCTCCCCCTCTCCTCCTCCTCTCCTCTCCTCTCCTCTCCTCCTCCTTTCCTCTCCTCTCCCCTCCCCCTCCCCTCTCTTCTACTCTCCTCTCCTCTCCTCCTCCTCCTTTCCTCTCCTCTCCTCTCCTCTCCTCTCCTCTCCTCCTCCTCCTTTCCTTTCCTTTCCTCTCCTCTCCTCTCCTCTTCTCTCCTCCTCCTCCTTTCCTCTCCTCTCCTCTCCTCTCCTCTCCTCCTCCTTTCCTCTCCTCTCCTCTCCTCTCCTCTCCTCTCCTCTCCTCTCCTCCTGTCCTCTCCTCCTCCTGTCCTCTCCTCCTCTCCTCTCCTCTCCTCCTCCTTTCCTCTCCTCTCCTCTCCTCCTTTCCTCTCCTCCTCCTCTCCTCTCCTCCTTTCCTTTCCTTTCCTTTCCTCTCCTCTCCTCTCCTCCCCTACCCTCCCCTCCCCTCTCCTCTCCTCTCCTCTCCTCCTTTCCTTTCCCCCTCCCCTCCCTCCTCCCCTCCCCTCCCCTCCTCTCTCCTCCTCTCCTCTCCTCTCCTCTCCTTTCCTTTCCTTTCCCCTCCCCTCCCCTCCCCTCCTTTCCTTTCCTCTCCTCTCCTCTCCCCTCCCCTCCCTCTCCTCTCCCCTCCCCTCCCCTCTCCTCTCCTCCTCTCCTCCCCTCCCCTCTCCCCTCCCCTCTCCTCTCCTCTCCTCTCCTCTCCTCCTTTCCTTTCCTTTCCTCTCCTTTCCTCTCCTCTCCTCTTCTCCTCCTCTTCTCCTTTCCCCTCCCCTCCCCCTCCTCCTCCTTTCCTCTCCTCTCCTCCTTTCCTTTCCTCTCCTCCTCCTCTCCTCTCCTCCTCCTCCTTTCCTCTCCTCTCCTCTCCTCTCCTCCCCTCTCCTCCTCCTCTCCTCTCCTCTCCTCCTCCTTTCCTCTCCTCTCCCCTCCCCCTCCCCTCTCTTCTACTCTCCTCTCCTCTCCTCTCCTCTGGTTGACACGTTCTCTTCCTGTGGTTCTGCTCTCATTCCTCAGATGCCTTGTGTACGGTGGTCTACTTTGATGACTGCGTGTCCATCCGTCAGTGTAAGCAGTATTGCGAGTCGATGGGCGGATCAAAGTACCGCTGGTTTCATAACGCCTGCTGTGAGTGCATCGGCCCTGAATGTCTGGACTATGGCAGCAAAAGCCGTCAAATGCATGAACTGCCTCATCTGAGAGCCCAACACTGACTTCACACACTTCATCTGCTGTTTTATTGTATAAAACACATCTGACGATTTCTGCTCTTGTTTACAGATCTTGTTTCTTATTCTTGTCTTTTGGAAAATAAGGTCAAGGGTGTTTTTTGTAAGTTATCGATATTGTTTGTGAATTATTACAGCAGCATGTAGGACATTTCTCATTCAAATCATATTCATCTGTATATAGTTCTCATTTCATATTCATATGCCTGGTTTCATTATTAAAAAGTAAAGTAAACTGTTTTGTTTGATTTTCAAAATATTTCACTCATGTTTAAGTTTTGGTCCCCTGATCTGGTATTTGATGATTTGAAATGAAAAAAGAGATTTAATCTGTATTTGTATAGAGTTTGATTGAAGTGTTTCAGTTAAATGTTTTTTTTTTTTTTTTTTTTTTTCAAATGACAAACAACATGAAAGCTATTTTATTCAAAGTTGAATGAAGAGTACCTAAAATTTTGGTTAAAATATAGCTACTGTACCTGAATATAAATAACAAAATGTAATATAAATAATAGAATATTCATTTAAAGTTATCTGGCCTTTAATAATGTTCTCAAAATGTTAGCATAAAAACATTATTTATACATTGTTTCATAGAACATCTTTCTTCTAAAATATTTTAGTTGGACATTTGTGTAACATTTTTTTTAAAAATCTTACTTGTTTTGGAATGTTCAGGGAACATTCAAAAGTAACGCTTCTGTAATGTTTGCAAAATGATAAAATGGAATGTTGGCTTAACATTTGTATAACTAAGAATTTTTTTTTAGTTTTTAAAGTTTTTAAAACCTTTAAAAAAAGCACATTTAGAAAATTTAGAAAACATTCACAAAACGTTTACATAACATAAAATAATGACAAATGTCTTAGAACATATGTAGTTAACTGAGAAACTTGTCTTTTAAGGTTTTCACTATTTTTAAAAATAGTTTGAAATTTTTCACTATTTTTTAAAACATTTTGCAATTTTGCATTTCACTTTTAAAATATATTTTTTTAAGCAGTGGTTTGTTTAGGGATGTTGCTTTGTCTGTACTGAACACCCTCACCGCAGCGCTCGTCTCTGACAAACTCTGAATGTAAGTTGGCATAAATGCATGATGACGGCCAGATGTAGTCAGCATCAGTCAGACCTCATTCACAGCACAGCTGACAGGTGTGTGTGTGTGAGTGTGTGTGTGACCTCAGAGACTTTCTTTGTTTGCATTAAGACACACTTTTACTATTCTTGAAAAACATTAAGTCAAGAGTGTCTTATTTTTGAAGTTTCAGTAATGCTTCAACATACAGGTTGGGTTTAACTTGCTACTTGGGTTTTTTTATGACTGAAAATGATTCAACTGAAAATCAGTATTTTAGTATCGAGACACTAGGCTACATTTTATTAATATATATATTTTTTGATGTATTTTTGTTTAGGTTTGATTTTAGTTAAAAGTTGTTTTTAAATATATATGTGTGTATGTATATATATATGTGTGTGTGTATATATATATATATATATATATATATATGTATATGTATGTTAGTTTTCATTCATTGTCTTTTCAGTTTTAGTAATTTTAATACATCAAGTTAAGCAAAATGAAAATAAGAAATGTTGCAACTAGCTGTTTTTTTTTTTTTTTTTTTGTATATTTATTTTTATTCCAGTTAACATTTATATTATATCAAGTAATAAAAAGTTTCAGTTTAGTGTTTTAGTTTTAGTTAAATATATTATCCTTGAGCTGAACGAAATTATTGGTTTTATTTTAGTTTATTTTCATACATAATTTTTCATTTCAAAATGACCTAAAACTAATTGAGGCCTATATGCTTCATTGACTAGAGATCTTTTATTTAAATATTTTTCATAGTAAAATCTCATAGTATGTTATTAAATTAGTAGTATTTGCGTTTCTGAATAGTTGTTAGTGCGTTAGCATCATCTGTAGGATGATAATGGTATTACACACATTTATAATATTCATAACAAAAGATCTCTGTGTACGATTAGATATAAATTAGTACAATATATGAAAACAGGTCGTTGCTGATAAACTCACTCATGATGAGGTCTTTAAACGGTTAAATGGATCTGCTTAGAGTTTATAATGGCTGGAAATACATTCGTCGACTCTCTCTTTCTCCACTAGGTGTCACTTTCAGCTTATTTATTTTCTGTTGCGCAATAAGAAAACTTTTTTTTTTTAACCATGGTAAAAAAGTTATTAAATAAATAAATGTTCGTGTATAAAATTAGTGAACAAAAAAAAAATCTATATTTCATCTGGATTATCTAAAAAAAAAACCTAGCCTGTCCTATGGAAAATTGCAGCTAAGGTTATATTGTTTCAAGGGTGTTTTATTTATACTGTAAAATATTCTGATTTGAAGACTTTTTTTTTTTTTTTTTTGCAATGTGTGTGTTTTCCCAAACGCGTTCCGTCGTCCGTTCGTACTAGTTCTTGTTCCGTCCGGGCTTCCGTACTTCGCCTCGTTCTCGCTCTCAGTCGGTCCTGCAGCGAAGATGGCGGAAGCTCCCCCGCGGCCCTGCCGGTTCTTCTGTCACCGGTGTTCGGAAGAGATCAGCCCTCGGCTCCCGGTAAGACGCCGCGGTCTTAACGAACCTCTCCCGAAAGCATTGAATCGGTATTGATGCGTGTAACGGAAGAAACGGCCTCTTTTATCACGCGTTTCTCCGCGCGCGCTGTGCTAACGGCTAACAGGCTGCTGGTTGCCAATAGCAACACTCAAGATTAAAATGAGGATTTAATTGAATTACACTTAATTGGAGAGGTGAGAGTTTAATCAGACGGACTCTTGGCAGAACTGAGCTCAGATTAAAGAGTTTTCTAGAGCTCTGCTGTTTGTGTAACCTGTCAAACCTGAAGGCTGCTTGTTATGATAATCAGCTCGGTAACGTACATTCACTAACTAACGTTAGTCATCGCGAATCGTAAAATATTGATATTTAGTTATAATCTTGTCAGATGTGTCTGGTTTGTGTTTCATAAGTGGTTCAGTTGTCTGATCTGTAGATCATGTGGTTTACTTGGTCTAAACCGAGAACTAGTTATGAAGGCAGCTGGGTAACTAGTTACGTTGTTTGTTAAATAGTGTGCAATTAATACTGTATGCTATAAAGTTTGAGATGTTCATAACCATGATTTTTGTGTCTGATCTGTCTTGTCTTTTCAACTGAAAACTGGTGGTTATTAGAGACCAACTAGGTAGATTTTATTAATTAATAATAAGAGACTGATCGTTTTCAGTGTTTGTAAGCTGGTTAGATGCTGGTGTTTGTCTTCAGTGTTTGTGGTGTGTTTTTGATCTATAATTGGTTGAAACAGTTGTCTGGTTGTTAACTGGTTATATTTTGTGTTTTTAACTAGGCCTAATTATAGTAGATCTTTCAAGTCTAATATTTCTGTGTGTAGGTTTAGTTGGTCAAAGATTGATTTTCTGTGATTCGTTTAGTTGACAGAAGGCTGATTGTTATGAGAACTACTGGTTAGTTAAATCATATCAAGTGTTGTGATGATAACCAATGTTTGTAAGTTGATCAATTGCTGATGGATTGTTTTATGTGTGCTTTAGGTTTCTGATCTTTGATTGATATGGTTAGCTGTCACAGAAGGTTGGTTATTAAGAGATTACTGGTTAATGCTATTATCTAATGATTGTAAATAGTATTATATTGATCTTATGATCTTTGATGATAAATTGGTGAGATATTGATGTCTGATAATAACATAGTTGGCTGTTACTGAAGACTGGTTGATATGAGATCACCTGGTTAGTTTTGCTGAGTGATTATAAGATCTGTTTTATACATCAGTCGAGTTTTCTTGTTCTTTTTGCCTCAAACTGACAAGTTGATGTATAAGTTGGTCTGATTCTATTGATCTGCGTTTCATGTGGTTTTGGTATCTGATTTGTTGTGATTCATGTAGGTCCGATTTCTTGACTGTAACTGAAGACTGGTTGTAATGAGATCAGCTGATTAATTTTAGAAATTGTTGTGAGTAATGTCAGATTAAGATCAAACTTTGATACTTATTTGGAGGTTAACTAAAGTTTAAAATTAAAACCATTAAAACGCACACACATTTTTGTTACTTGAAATATAATATAAAATATATATATAAGTACCTTACACTTATTTCAGTTAGTTGCCAAGGCAATATATACTAAAATAACTAAAACTAAATGAAAATGAACAATATCAATTATTTTATAATATCAATAAAATCTGTAATAGCGTCTCAATTCTACTAAAATAACACTGGTGTCTCTGGTGGTTTTTGGTTGTTTAACACTTAGCTTGTGCTAATGAAGGTCACACTCTCTGGCTCTACAACTTACTTTCTACTGACACTCATAATAAATGAAGCTAGTACAGTTGGGGAATGATGATGTCATTTGTAAAACTGCCTTAATTCACTCAGCTGACCCAGGACACGTCAGGAATCAGAAACCACAGATCTGTTTCATTCGTCAGTTTCACACATACTGTCAGGAAATACCAGGCCAGATACTTTCCACACGTGCTGCTCCTTGTATGAGGTTTGAGAGGGGAACAGGGAAGAGAAAGGATGGAGTCACAAAGCTCTTTTGCTTGTCTCTTCATCATTCTGTGGCGTTATTATCCTGCTGTCATTGTGCGGAGTCTCTAGAAAGAGCCCAAACAGGACAGAGCACTGCAGGTCAGCTGGAGGTCACGATACAGGACCAGACGGAATCTGCAGTATAATTAAAGGCATTCTGTGGAATTCATTTGTGAAAAAATGTGTTATATGTACAACAAGTTTATTTGTATATTACAGCTTATCTTGTTAGGCAAAATATTTCATATCCAAACACATAATGGGGCTGAGGATGTGTAGAGGTTTATGAATGACAGACGTTACCATTTTGTGGAAATCTGCGCAGTTGAAGCAGCGGTTCTGTGCATCCAGATTGCAGATGTGACAGCGCTGCGATGACAGATCAGTCAAGCTCAGCTAGTTTCTTTTTATGTTTAGATCACAAAATAAACCCGTCAAGGAAATACTTGTACTATATATTTGACTGCTGTTTTTCTTGTGTTTTCATGACAGGTGATTTCTACCTGTCTGTCATCATAGATTTTCTTTGTTTAATAATATTTTTATTAATGTAATGTGTAATGCTTAACATTCTTGAATGCATTCTTGTTGTTACTAGTCATGAAACTTGAAATGCATTTTTCTATTCTTATTTTACTTGAACTATTGATCTGTTAATCAGAATTCTTAATGATTTATGACAAAAAAAGAGACATTTTCAGTTGATCTTTGTTAATCAACTTTGATGGTTATAAAGCAGATAGTTTTTCTGACTAAAATCTGATTAAATGCTTAAAACAGTGCACATTGTATATTAATGTTGCAAGTTGGTACGTTTCTTAGAAATAATAAACAATCAGTCTAATAAACTAGGCCTATATTTTTGGCAATGTCATTTTTATTTATTCACTATTATGCTATATAATTAATTCCGTTTATCTTTTTTTTTTTTTTCAACTTTCACTTCAGTAATTTTAGTACTTCAACTTTTTTTTTTCAGTTAGACGCCAGCGTTTTTCTGTAAATACAGTTTGTCAGTTGATTCAGTGGGTAGTGTTAATGTAATGTTGTGACCTCTGTTTTCAGGATTACATCTGTCCGCGGTGTGAGTCCGGCTTCATCGAGGAGTTGCCTGAAGAGGGAAGGTAAAGTACTGACCTGCTGCTGTGGATCTGGTGAAGTGATTTCAATTTGGACAGAAAAATCAAACATTGCATTATGTTTTTGCCAAAACTTGTTTCTCTGGATGGGATTCCACATCAGGAAATCTGTTTGCTACATTGATTTCCTCAACAGGATGAAGACAGTTCAGCTCTAAAGCACTGTGAATGATTTTTACAAGCTTTAGAAACAGAAAAACAATAATGTGAAGATTTGATCTTTTCTATCACGGTTTTTGCCAGAGTTTCCTGAATATACATTTGCTATTTGCCTTTTCTTTTTTCTTTTTTTTCCTTTTCTTTTTTTTCTTTCTCTTTGCATCTTTTTCTCTTTTTTTCCAGTTCAGGGAATGGGTCCACATCTACAGCCTCTAATGATCAGAATCGGCCCTCGTTTGAGGTGAGCTGTCATCCACTGTATCTCTGTAATTGCTTTTGGCTGCTGAATTCGCTTGGCATGCAAACTTTGGTCCATATATTTTGTAAAGTGTGAGATTTCTGGCCCACAATGCAAACTTTGACAATATGCATTTAACAGAGGCTCTTATCCAGGGCAACATACAGATTTAGACTATGGTTAATAGATGGCAAGCATGCAAATTATAAATTGTTGAAAGCAGTGTAGAATATTCTCCCAGGCCTCCAGACGCCACATTAAGAAAATCGTGTGTGTGTGAAACGACTGGCTGATTGAAGCTCATGAAACGTTACCTCTCACCCGTCAGAATGTGGACCAGCACTTGTTTACATTCCCGCATGGTTACGGACAGTTTGCTCTGGGGATCTTCGATGAGGGCTTCGACTTCAGAGGGGGTTTGCCAGCGGAAGATAACCGTGACGCAGAGAACCGCAGAGAGCGGGAGATGGCCTCACGACAGCGCTACGGGGCCAGACAGCCACGGGGACGACACGTTCCCCGGAGACAAGGAGTGCGGCATGAGGGTGTACCCACTTTAGAAGGGTAAGAATTCAGCAGATGGCACTGTACTACTGTATTTATTCAGTCGGGTTTGCAAGCTGAATTATTGAAATTGTTTTGTTTTTTGTTTTTTTGACTGATCTATTCTGGATTCCCACTATAATGGAAAGGAATCAGGAAATAGTAAGGAGTTTAAAAAATGTGATAAGATAATAAATAATAATAAAAAAAAAGAAATATATTTTTTATAAAATATATAAAGATATGTACATATGCTATTTAGTCAATATAATAACAAATGTATAAATATTAAATATATTATTTATATATATATGTATTTTTTTCTAGTTATTCTCAGCTCATTATAAAATGTACAAATATTTTTTTAAAATCTTACCTAGTAATCAACTTTAGAAAATTCATTGCTCAAAGGTGTGGGGAACCCTATTTTCATCCTGTTTTATGCTATGGCCATCACTGCAGACCAGAGGTGCCCAAATATTTTAATACTGAAGGCCAAAAATGAAACTTGCCATGTGCCAAAAGTAAATATTTTATTATATACAACTAAATTATATTGATGTTTTACAATTTAAATAATAATAATAATAATAATAATAATAATAAAAATACAATTTATTATTTGATTATTTTTAATCAAATTCATTTGTGTGAACTTTGTGGAAAAAACAATGACTTTTTTCAATGCAAAAATATATATTAAAACAAAAATATAAATTAGAAATTAAGATATGCTTCAATAGCATGTTTTTTTCCTACTTTTTCCCCTACTTTTGTCATATGGCACAAAATCAGTTTATCAGTGTGTTGCCAGGTTTAAGGGTGGAATAAAATGTTTTTGTGACGTTTAAAAATGTTAATTTGTTTTGTTTTCACAGAATCATTCAGCAGTTAGTAAATGGAATTATTGCTCCGACAGCTATGCCAAACATGGCGATGGGGCCATGGTAAGTCGCCAATGAAATTTTCTCTTTACGTTATTTCTCAGTCTATGATAAACCACAGCTGATCACTGGACTCTAAACTGCTGTCCTACAGGGGAATGCTGCACTCAAACCCAATGGACTATGCATGGGGTGCCAATGGATTAGATGCCATCATAACACAGGTCTCAAGTGGCTTATTGCTTTATTTTGTAACCACAAGGAATATGAAACTCTACAGAGCCCTGTGTTGCTATTGCAGACAATATCAGTGCATTAAAAAAAAAAAAACAGTATAATCACATACTCACTTTTTTGTCCCTGTTGTCGTCCTGTAGTTATTAAATCAATTTGAAAATACGGGTCCCCCTCCGGCAGACAAAGAGAAGATTAAGAGTCTCCCTACGGTCCAGATAACACAGGAACACGTGGGTAAGAAGACAGCCGTCTGATACATGACCACACACTGCTGGAGCACAGCATCAGTTGATCTGTGTTTCATGTTTTAGCAGCGGTGCTTCAAACAGGGTGAATGTTGAGATTTCTCACAGAGGGTTCTGTATGCTGAGTGCTGACAGCATGATGTGCTTTAGCTTTCTAATTGTAACTGTTAGACGTCCCACATGGTAAAACCCTGTCTGAATCGCTGCGTCTCTAAATTCATCCACTTTTAAAGAGTCATCGCCGCAGCCGTCAAAACACTGCCTTTGTAAAAGATTCATTCACGCCTTCCAGAGCAAACTTCAGACCTGCTGTGAGCAGAATTCCTGTATTTATGTCTCTTTTTTTGTGAGCAAAATAATACTTTTGTGCAATAAGGTAGATATCACAGGAGCACGTGGGTAAGAAGACAGACCAAAAAAGTGACCACACACTGCTGTGCTCCAGCAGTGTGTGGTCATGTATCAGTTATTCTTTCATATTAAAAATGTGTAATATATGTAAATACACACACACACACAGTGTGTATAGATAGTATATAGAGTATATAAGTACACACACACATACTACTGTTCAAATGTATGGGGTCACTAATTTTTTTTTTTTTAAAGAAATTAATTCTTTTATTCAGCAAGGATGCATTAAATTGATCAAAAGTGACAGTAAATACAATTATGATGTTACAAAATATTACTATTTCAAATAAATATTGTTCTATTCAATGAAGAATCCTGAAAAATAAAGTGCATCACAGATTCCACAAAAATATGAAGCAGCACAACTGTTTTTAACATTGATAATAAGAAATGTTTAACTCAGCATATTAGAATGATTTCTGAAGGATCACGTGACTGAAAACAGGAGTAATGATGGTGAAAATTCAACTTTGATCACAGAAATAAATGACATTTTAACATATATTCACATAGAAAACAGTTATTTGAAATTGTAATAATATTTCACAATTTTACTGTATTTTTGATCAAATAATTGCTGCCTTGGTGAGCAGAAGAGACTTTTTTCAAAAGCATGAGAAATCTTACTGACTCCAAACTTTTGAATGGTTTTATATATATATATATATATATATATATATACAAATAACACCTAAACAATACAAGAAATAATTTGCACAGTTACAGCTGGCTAGTTGTCTAGTAATTCAAACAACCGATTAGTCAATTTTGAAAATATGTACTGTATATTTTCACATTCTCAATAACAGTGCAGCCAGTTTCAACTCACCACCGGCTTTGTGATATGTTTGATCTGGGATGTTGATGCTTCCTATTTCTGACGTGTGTGTTTTTGTGGTTCAGGTGCTGGTCTAGAGTGTCCTGTCTGTAAAGAAGACTACAGCGCAGGGGAGAACGTTAGACAACTTCCTTGCAATCATCTCTTTCATAACGACTGTGTAGTTCCCTGGCTTGAGCAGGTGGCGTTTCTCTTCTTTTTTTTATTTCATCTCTCCATACTTAATCATCTAAACTTAAAATATTTACAACTTTGGACAGTGTTGTTAATGAGTGATCCAGATAAACTCCATTTCAATTTGTAGTTTGTGACATTAATTTCATGGTTCATGGTTCTGTACAGAAAGGCAGGAGTTTGCTAATTGAATTTGTGCTAATAACTGCTGCTGCTGTGTTTGGGTTCATCGTGTTATACAGCACCTTTGAACTCTGTTACTTTTTAAAATGAAATGTGTTGCAATTAAAGTACTTCTGTAAAAGTAATACGGCAGGCTTTCAGAAATATGCTCTTGTCAAACTCAGACACTTCTAACTTTGTTAATTATAACTTGATGACAAGAAAATGAACATGATGGGAATAAAGAGCTGAGTTAGTCATTGCTCAGTGAGGGATTGTCAGCGCACATGTCAACTGTCAACCTAAAGTTCAAGCTCATTTTCAGATATTGTTTGACTATTTCAGATATTTAACTATTCAAATGTTAATATTATAACTTTTTATATGTTATTATTATTATCTATTATCTAAATTTTTATATAGTTTCTGGGGCTGTGCAATTAATCGCATGCGATTGTCTCGTGCATCTCGTCAATAAAGCCGGTTCTGTAATTGGCATTAAATCGTCATCACCTGCTCTCAGATGGAGCGGCATTTACTACACAGAGCTGGAGTTCACTGACAAGCTAGGCAATATCGCGTTCAAAATCGAATGCAATTCATCTGCGAATTTGAACGCGATACAGTGTTTCAAACAGTATCGAAACAGGTTTAATTGAATTAAATTAATATTTTTAAACATTGTAGATGTTTGTGCAGCATGCAGGGGCATGACAAAAATGTTAACATCAAGTTCACTTCTTTGTTCACTTTATATTGCAAAATAAAACTAACAATGAATTCCCATTTTTTGTTTAATATGTCTAACATATTAAGATTTAAAGAAACAAAATTGATTCAGTAAAATGTTTGAATGTTTTTGAAAGTGATCAAGGCATTTATTTGATCAAAAATACAATAAAAATGCTAATTTTGTGAAATATTATTGTGATTTAATTTTTTTTTCTATTTGAGTATATGTTAAATTGTAATTTATTCCTGTGATACAAAGCTGAATTTTCAGCATCATTACTCCAGTCTTCAGTGTCACATGATCCTTCAGAAACAGGGTTGTTAGTTAATTAAAACTTTAAACTAAAATCATAACAATTTTTGTTACTTGAAATAAATTAAACCTTAACTAAAATAAGATATAAAAAATGTAAATTTATTTAATTTAAGCTGGTTGCCAAGGCAACATTTTTCATTTTCATTTAGTTTGACCTTATGTAGAAAAATAACTAAATAAAAATGAATGAAAACTATAAAGACATTTAAAATTAAAATATCATATAAATATAAAAAGTTTATATTTTTAAAAATGACAAAAGCACAACAAAATTACTAAATCTAAAATTAAAAAGGTAATATAAAAATACAATTCAAAATATTAATAACAACTGTACTAGTGTCTTGATGATACTAAGATAGCACCGTTCAGAAATCATTCTAAAATGCTGCTTTGCTGCTCAAGAAACCTTTCTTGTCATCAATGTTATCAATGTTTTTGCAGAAACCACAATGCTTTTTTGTCAGGGTTCTTTTTTGTATATAAAGTTGAAAAGAACAGCGTTACATGTTTTGTCTGTGTGTTTTCCAGCATGACTCGTGTCCGGTGTGCAGGAAGAGTTTGAGCGGGCAGAACACAGCCACGGATCCGCCCGGCCTATCAGGGATGAACTTCACCCCCTCTTCCTCCTCCTCTTCCTCCTCCAGCTCTCCGAGCAACGAGAATGCCACCAATAACTCGTAAGAGCTCAGCCCACATCCCCAACACATCTACACATCATCATCATCATCATCTCAGCCGCGCCGGCCTGGTCGTCACACACTCTTTCCCCTCCACCGGAGACTGATCTGTGACACGGTGGAACCAGCGCTGAACCTGCCCATCACTACTAACACACACGGACAGCGCCGAGAGCACGCCAAACCCCCGAGAGAACAATACACTCTTCTATTGCTTCAAACAGCGTTTCCTTGCTTTTTTAAAGCCGCTGAACTTCAGAGCGATCATTCCTCAAGGTTTGGGCACACACGGCAGGCGGCACCTGTCCGCGTGACGTGCTTTTAATCAGCAGGAAGCGTGAGAAAAATGCTGAGGAAAAGAGAGAGATGAAGAAAAAAGAGGAAGAGGATGTTACACAGCACTGAGCTGCACGATGACGGTGCCAGATCTGAAGACACACCGAGCTGAACTGCGTTTTAGAAGCAGACTTAGTGTCTCTCCAGAGGGACGCGGTCAAATAGAACCTTTAGTTTTTTTATCCTTTGATTTTTATTTTACGGATAAAAGTGGCTGATATGTGAACGTGAGTATGTGTGAATCTCACAAAACCGGTCAAGGTCACGCTTCACCCCAAAATCTGATGAAAAAAAGAAACCGTATTATGCTAAAACCTATTTTAGAACCACCAATAACTTTGTTACTTTTGAATTTATTTTTGAATAAAATGTTGAAATTTTACAGTTTGCCGTTATGCAAAAAATCTGATTCTCATTACTGTAATACGAAAAAATATGATTGAATTCATGTTTATAAGATTATATTATTAGTTGTACTGCCTTTAATTTGATTTTATATTGTAATACTACATTACAGTAATGAGAATCACCATCTGAGTAATTCATCTGAATGCATTATTGTAAATAAATGCTTAATTGTCATGAAATTAACTAAAATAGTCATTTTAGGCATAATACATTTTTATTTTCTTTTGATTTTGGGGTTAAATAAAACCTGGACATGTTTTTCTTGTGATTCACCCATATATGTGAAACATATTTATTGAAAAAACAAAAATAAGAGCTGTGTCATATCGTGAAAAGCCAAGCGATCCAAGAACATCTGTGACTGAGGAAAACACTGAGTGCAGGTTTCTCTCCTAATATTTATTTGCACAGTATTTTTTGTTTTGCGAAGATTATTAGAACATTGAACAAACAGAAAAGTGAATGTTTTTTTTTTTTGGCAACATTTGATGTGATTTTCTACATTTAGCATCGTCCTTAAAACTCATGAGATAAATATATTTTCTCTGTTTCACCCTGCATTTTTTGGGCCTTTATCCAAATGACACACGGCCCGAGAATGTGATAAAAGCTCTCTCTTGCTTTCTCTCACTCTCACTCTTTCTTGTTTTTCTTTTATATTTTTAAATCTCCTCACATTCAGTTGTCTTCTCTCAGTCTGTCACACATATTCAGTGACTTTCAGTTCAAGGCAACTTTTTTTTAACTTATTTTAAGTTAAATGGTTTGTTTTTGTAAATCATAATAAAGGAGAAGAACAAATGAATGAATGAATGTATGTATCACTCCTGATGATGAAATGTTTCATAAAAACTCATTTGTCTCTCCACAGATCACGAACACAAACTAACCCCACAGTTTCTGTGTTTGTTCCAATTCTTTATACTCTAATAGATACAGACAAGGTCAGTACTTAAATTAACTGAAAATTAGAAATGGGTTTTTTCTATTTAATTTCATTTAATAGTTATTTAAATTAACAAATTTATGTACGTTTTTATATTTTTAGTATTTATTATTGTAATTCTAATGTAACTGAAATTAGAAATTAGTTCAAGTTTATTTATATTTTATTTCAGTAACATTTATTTGATTTAAATTAATGTAAAATAATGTGCACAGTTGTTTTAATATTTTTAGTATTTATTATTCCAATTTTAAATATTCATTTTAGTACTTTAACTGAAAATTAGAAATAAGTATGTTTAATGGTTTTTCATAATTTTAGTATTTATTATAATTTTTAAATAGTCATTTTACTTATTAGAAAATTAAATTAATTTGTTTATATTTTATTTTGGTTACCATTTATTTTCTTCAAATGAATGTAAATGTATGTACATAAATTGCAACACTGATATGCAGGTATGTATTGCAACTTTTTAAAAATAATGACATGTTTTATTGTTTATCACTATGTAACCAAAACTCAAATAATTTAGAGAATAATTCTAATTCCTGAAGCAGCAATTAAGGAGCCATTATTTATTCATTTTTGTTGATTTGCTGCTGCATTTTTAAACTAACCGGTGGTGGGTTTACTGTATGCTGCTTCATTCTTCAACAGCCAAGAGCTGAATCTTGAGTCTTGGATTCATAAAACAATGTGCTGGTCATGCTCAGATCGGACTGAATGATCAGCACAAGTTGTCTGATGGCAGAAAGCTGCAGAGCTTCAGAACCAGCTTTGTTTCAGTCAAGTGTTGAGTTGTGCGCAGCAGCTGTGTGTCTGATCTCCAGCCAGACTCCATTAGCAGCTGCTAATTGTGATTATCTGCAAGAGTGACCGGCCTGTTGCTGCAAACTCATTTTGAAGTGAATTTATTGTTGGCTATAAACAGCTCAAGCAGTCCCTGTACTGTACTGCTGTGTGTTTTCAGACTGAGAGCTCTCTTTGCCCTCTTGCAATGTGCTTTTAGTGTATTTATTTCTATGAGACCAACAAACCAACCATGTGTAGAGACTTGTGGGCTATTTTGACTTGAGTCGGTGAATGAGCTGCCTCGCTGCTGCTCTTATGCTTCACTCTTAAAAATAAAGGTTTCCAAGGAGGGTTTTTCATAGTGATGCCACAGAAGAACTCTTTTTGGTTCCCCAAAGAACCTTTCAGTGATCAGTTCCTAAAAGAACCACTTTTTATTAGTGTGAAGAACATTTTAATAGACTAAAGAATTGTTTTCTGCTATAAAGAACCTTTTGTGGAGTGGAAAGGTTCCATAATGTTAAAGGTTCTTCATGAAACCATGGATGCCAATAAACAAGCTTTATTTTTAAGAGTGCTGATGCACCACACTGAGCTTTATCATGGATAAAAACATATTCCTGTAAAACCTCTTCTTGAATGAGCACTAAACGATGTCTAAGTTTCAAGTATGCACTAAACAAATACATCTTCAATGTTATTTTAGTATTATTAATATAATATTATATTATCAGTTTTTATTTTAATTTCAGCTTTTGTAATTTTATGTTTTTTGGTCATTTCTCTTTTTCTATATTTCCATTGCTTTTTTATTTAGTTTTAGTAATTTTAGTACTTCAGTGGTACTTTGTTTAGGTAGTTGCCAAAGCAACATTTCTAATTTCCGTACGTTTTTCATCTAATTTTTAGATTTTCAGATTTCATATTAATGTTAGTTTTTGTTATTTTGTTGTGCTTTTTTCATTTTTATTAGCTTTTTAAAAAAATGTTTCCAATAGATTTTATTTTTATTTCAGTTTTAGTTTTAGTAGTTTTAGCAACTAATTTTACTTAGTTGCCAAAGCAACATTTCTAATTTTCATTCGTTTCTCATCTGATTTTTTTTATTTTCAAATTTCATTTTAATATTTTTTTTTGTAATTTTGTTGCTTTTCATTTTTTATTAGCATTAAAAAAAAAGTCCATTAGACTGTTTAATTTTAGTAATTTAAACTTATTTTAGTTAGTTGCCAAGGCAACATTTTCTTTAAGCTTTTCATCTAATATTTAGATTAGATTTTATTTCTATTACAAACATTAATAAAATTATAACTATTAAACAATAAATTAATTAGCCTTTATTGTTATATTTTAAGTTTTCATTTCAATTTTAGTTGAACTTTTAGTAATTTTGTTATGTGATTTTGTCATTTTTATTTATTATTGTTTTTTTGTTTTTTTTAAATATAAATATTCCAACAAGTTTTATTTCATTCTTAGTTTAGTACTGCAAATTAAACCTATTTCAGTTAGTTGCCAAGGCAACATTTCTTCATCATTTTTTATCTAATATTTATATTTTATTTCAGTTGCCAAAAACAACTTTGCTGCTTTTCAAATAATATTTCACGGTTCACTGTGTATTACAGAATTCCCACAGTCACAGAAAACCTGGAAATATCAGGGAAACTGGTTTGGACGAGTTCTAGTGAATGTGTTTTTCCTGTTATGCCCAGCAATAAAATAAAATCTCTTAAATGCAATGCCTATAAAAATGATTTTGAAAAATTCTTATCCAGTAATGATTCAGATAACTGGAGTCCATTGGTAAAAAACCTGTGTGAATCCTGTTGATGATCTGAATCTGAAAAGCTTCCAAGACTGATCCACAGATCTCCTGCTTTCTTGGAACTTTGCCTTTTATGCAAATGAAGCCCAAAGCATCAGCCTTAAATGTGTCATACCAGGAAGTGAGTGCCGGCATTCAGTTCTGCAGAGAGAGAGAGAGAGATTGATCCGGAGCTGCTCAGGTAAAACACTTCCCAAGTGGGAAGCAGAGCGTGTGGCTGGGAGCATGGCGACACCGGTGACCTCCAGAGGTCAAGCGCTCCATCACTGAAGGGACGCGGCGTCTCACCTCTCTCTCTCTTCCTCCGCCGGGTTGAGACAACCTTTCAATGTCATTGCTCCGGGCTGCTGTTCTGGAGCCGCGCTTCACTCTGACACACATCAGCGTCAGGCAACACAAGGTAAGATCTGACAGTCTGCAGGACTTCCTCGGTAATGACTGCAGTCTGCTGCTGTAGGTCAGCATCAATGATATTCAAGGAGGAAGATGACTTGCTTTTTGGAGGTGATGTGCTCAGGAAGATGCTTTCTGATTGTGGAAGTGATCAAGAGCAAATGATCAGCTTTCTCTCGTGTTTAATCGATGTTCATGTCATGCATATGTCTATTATGACAATCAGTGAGTTCTGATTCTTGCATTGTAAATTTGTGATTTCCCCCCCCCCATTTAAACCTGGAAAAATTATTATGTAAAATGAGGAAATATTTCAGATGATGCATAAAACCAATGTAAGAAAATTAAGATTGAAGCACATAACGCTCTTTGGAACCAAGGTTATGATAGTTAATTAAAATGCAAACTGAAATTAAAATTAAAACCATCAAAAATGTTACTTCAAATAATTTAATTTATCTTGATATAAAATAAAATATGTAAACTTTTAGTTACATTTTATATTTAAAATTTTATTCCATTTTTATTCCAGTTTTGGTTCAATTTAAATGTACAATTATTTCAGTTTTTTTTTTTTTTTTTTAAATATGTTTTTAACTTAATGTTACTAAAATAATACTCTTTGGATCATTCACAAAGTTATTATCATAATAATACAATGTGTAATTATATTTTTGATCAATAAATTAAATTATAATATATTTTATTTTTATTTTTTAATATATTAATATATTTTAATAATATATTTGTAAAAATGTGGTCTTTGTCTTGTCCAGCTGGATTTTTCTTTTTTTTTCTTTCTTTTTTTCAAAACATTTTTGAACATTTCAGCTAACATCTATATGTTCACTCTCAGAAAAAAAAAGGTACAAAATCTGTCACTAGGGTTGTACCTATTCAAAAGGTATACATTTGTAACTTATTTACCCCTATACTTATTTACATAGTACCTTAAATGTACGCATTAGTATCTAAAGTGTACATATTAGTATTAATGGCACATATTAGTACCTTTTGAAAGAGTACTGCCCTATTGACAGCTTTTGTACCTTTTTTTTTATCGTGAGAGGGTTTGATATAAAATACTTCTGAAGATTATTGCTGCATTGGTTTTGAGAACATCTGGGCAGATGAGGTCGTAGAATAGTCACATGTCTTCAAATTACGCTCTGTATTTGTTCTATTGGAGATCTGACAAGTGTATTTGCGCTTTGGGGCTCCTGAAGACATTCAACAGGTGTTTAAAGCTGAATGACCCCAGTGTTTGTCCGGAGCTGCTGTAGTGCGCCTGTGCGCCGGTAGGTGGCGCCGCGCTGCAGTCCGCCTGCGCTCTGGTGACCGTCATTGAGCGCATCCTCTGCTGTTATGACATCATAACGCCATGACGACAGCTGCAGGTTTAGACACAAAAAGTGCCAGACTGTTTATGCGACAATAGTAACTAGAAATATTCCAGCCATCTGCTTATGCATGCGACCTCAGTCATTTATAGATTTCTGCACAGACACAACAGACTTGATTGATTACTTTTTAAGTCAGTAGAACAGTGAAGACAACAGATGAACAGAACGAAACGTGCTTTTTGCGTCTGTTAGCGTATGCATACATAATTAATGTTGCTCTCATTTTATTGTGCTATTACGTGCGTGTAAAAACGAAAACAATGCATTAACTTTTATTTTTGAATGTTTTCTTTATCTAGATTTTTTGGCCTGTTCCCAGATCAGTGTTTCCAAATTTCCAAATGTTTTTTCTTTTATCTCAGTTTATAAATTCTATTTTAATTGGCATTAAAACGTGTTATTAAAACACTTGACCTGTGGCTAATATGCTGTTATTAAATAATGTGCAGTTACCATCATTTTACACAAAAGGTACACTAAAAGGTACAAAAGTTGTCCACTGAGACGGTACCTTTGAAAAAGGTACATCTTTGTACATTATTTAGCGTAATAGGTGCATATTAGTACCTTAAAGGTAAGCCTACATATTAATACCTAAAGTGTACAAAGTAGTACCTAAATGGTAGGCTATATTTAGTAGCTTTTGAAAAGGTACCGCCCTAGTGACAGCTTGTGTACATTTTTCTAAATGTACAAAGTTCATTCTGTAGGCTATATTTGTCAAGTATCCATGATTTTAGTTTAGGTTTTTATTATTATTATTATTATTATTCAGTGCTGATTTATCATGAATTTTGGTGTATTAGAACTGGATTCTCTTTCTAATAAGCATTTAAAAACGTCATGACCTTGAGCACAAGGCCTGAATTAACTGAATAACTTTAAAACATCTACAATTATTAAGACATTTAGCCAATCGTAACCTCTTATTGTTTATCAGTTTAGCTTGAAACGACACAAAAGACGAGGTTTATTTGATAGAATGTTTAAAATCCTTCATAAATGTAGTTATTGAAATGGAAAATGCGCTCACGGAGTGACCCAACAAACAGTTAATAAACTAAGAGCTGTTTCATTATGTTGGCAAAGAAATCACGTCTCTCTCTCTCTCTCTCTCTCTCTCTCTCTCTCTCTCTCTCTCTCTCTCTCTCTCTCTCTCTCTCTCTATCTCTCTCACCCATCAACCCTGCTGATTGGTTTCCCGCAAAGATAATTACAGGCCAAATCTGATCCGGTGAATGACATGGACCGGAATGAGCTCTCTCCCGGTTCGGATGTTGCCATGACGAAGAAAGCGGCCC
This sequence comes from Spinibarbus caldwelli, assembly GCA_039654775.1. Taxonomy (NCBI): domain Eukaryota; kingdom Metazoa; phylum Chordata; class Actinopteri; order Cypriniformes; family Cyprinidae; genus Spinibarbus; species Spinibarbus caldwelli. The sequence continues at coordinate 33,486,151 of CM077234.1, read as the reverse complement.
ATAAGAGCGCGCCGGCGTACCACTGCGCCAAGAGTTGCCTGGAGTCCAACTCGGATGCCGCGGGGTCGAACCTGAAACCCAATCACGTCGCCGCGGAAGAGACGGACGACGCGGAGGAGGAATCCAAGTTTCAGCATCCGCGCCTGAGGAGAGCAGGAGGAGGGAGCAGCGTCCAGATTAAGAGCTGCGCACAGGGAGGAGGAGCGTCCAGTAACTCCACTTCCACCGATGCGCGCCTGGGTGATGCTGATGCTGCTCCTGCGGGTCGCCACGACACCGTTAAGGGCGGAGGAGGTGGAGGCAAAGCGACTACCGTAGTGGCCACCGTGACAGTAGAGGCTTGTAATGCTGCCGAAGGCGACGGCAATCCCTCAGCACCTCTTTCCAGCATGAAATGCAACAAGAACGGGGAGTGCAGGCGGGACTCCGGCACCGGGAGCCTCCGGTCCATCATGTCCAAACCCGACGGGAGCAAGCGCGCGGCGTGCAATTCAACGACCAGCGTGGACGCGACCAGCACGCAGGGGCAGGACGCCTCGAACCCCGGCGTCCCGGAGAAGAAGGATTCTAAAGTGTCCTTTTCCAACGCCTCCAGCAGGAAAGCCTCGTCCTCCATCCACGGCGCGCAGCAGCCCCGCAACTCGGTGACGTTCCTCAAATCCGAGGATGGAGCGCAGGAGGACGGCGAGACGCGGGGCAGCCAGGCGAGCTTCATGCAGCGGCAGTTCAGCAGCATGTTGCAGCCCGGGGTCAATAAATTCTCCCTGCGCATGTACGGGAGCCAGAAGGCGGTGGAGAAGGAGCAGGAGCGCGTCAAATCGGCCGGCAACTGGATCATTCACCCCTACAGCGACTTCAGGTAAGAGCACCTGCTTGGGGAAACTTTGCGTGAGAATATGGCATCTATGGACCAAATATGACCCGTGAATGAAAAGTATGTTTTCCATTTAAATTTTCGTACAATATTTACGATGCACACGAGAGTTTTAAGATCTTGCACTATTAGTGAGTTTGAGCATCAGGTTTTGTTTATGTCAGCTCCAGTGCTGCTGTTATAGCCTATTAAAGCAACAGATGCCTTCTCAAATTTCTGCTAATGATTATTTTTAGCATTAATAATAAAAGTGTTTTAATAATGGTCTCATACTTTTGAACCATAAACCTGTTGGTCAGTAGTTTTAAACAAAATATGATTTGGCTCATTTCAGTGTTTTCAGTGTATTTTAAATAAATGTCCTCACAAGACACTTTCCACAATTTGACCCTGGAAAGCAATTAAAACATATACACAGACTTCCAAAAAGAAGAATTTTTATGTGAGCATTGTATTTATCCTCTCATAACATTGAGGAATGTAATCTAACCAGGCTATAAGGTTTAAAAAGCAAAACAAAAAAAAAGCAGTAGCATTGTGATTTTTGTGCATACACATTGTGGCACCTAAGCATTTTTGTCCATGCTGAGTTACATGTATTTCTACCTGACTAAATAACAATGTGAGACCAAATAATACATTGAAGCACATAAGCACATTTTGTCTAGTAGATATGGTGCTGAATTATATTTTGAGATAATCACATCATATCGCCTCATAGTCATATAATGCATATGTCACAAGGTTTTAAAATACTGAAGCATTATCCTCAATAAATACAGTTTAGGTGTTGCTCTACAGATGGTCATGCTGTCATGCATTATGTCTGTATCAGTGAGGAACATCGTTTCAGCTCCACAGTCAGTCTGGACTCAAAATGTTTTGCATGCTATGAAAACTACTGGATGACTCTTTACATAAGCTTTGCATTGCTCAGGGTTTATGCATCAGGTTGCATTTGACATTTATGCAACATGTGAGAAAATGATTATGTTGGATGCAGATCACTGAATGCTGCAGTACATTTGCTTGTGAGATTTAATTTGGATTTTTTGACATTGACACTTCATCAGATAATAAACAAATATTATTGATGATGAAAATGTGCATGCTATTTCTGCGTTTAGCCAAGCTATGCAATAACATGCTCCTATCCGGATGTTTTTTGCATCGTCTCCATAGAAAACCTGAAACTGATGCATATTTATTTCAATACTCCCACTCCATTCAAAGTCATCTTGACATATCAAAGACCCTCAGAGCTTCTTAGAGCCGATCAGCTGTGCAAACCTTGCGAAAAGAAGCTGCCATTGTGTACGAGATGCATCAGTCTCCAGTTATGAGTCAGCATGCACCTTAGCGCGCGCTGCTGTGACCTTGAGTTGCACACGTGTGCAAGCACCACGTGGAAACGGATCACATCCGCTCCACGCAGACCTTTATTTCAGACCCTCAGGAATTGACTTGTATGAGTCACAGCCGTGTGAGACTCTCAAATATCAGGGGTCTTCTGAGGTTTTCAGCACTCTTGCCCTTTTTACAAGGTCAATATAAAGCATTCTCTACAGCACATTGCAATGCATTGTTGCATGCATCTTTGCAATGCTAATGTTATTGATTTTTAGTGTTGTTTTCAAAGCAAAACCTGTTTAATGTACCTTATGTGGGTGATATGCATGCTGCAATAATTATCCTTATAAATGCATAGCATTCACATCAGAAATGTTCACATTGGACTCTTATTGGTTTGACAACTATCAGAATATTTTTGTATGAATTTAAATAGCATAATCAGAATAAACTAAGATGTTTGTGTTCTTTTCCTGCTATTCTCATCTGGAAATACTGGTGATGCCTGCTTTTGCTATTTATTATGCTGAATTTTCCTAATTTTTGGACAGCAGTTTAATTGACTCATTAATTTTCATTCATGTCTTTAACAAAAGCACTCAAGGGCAGCATGAATTAGAAAATGTAGGTCACAAGAATCTTGAAAATTATGATGTTTCTTTAAATGTTTGTAAAATGCTTTGAAAATTGTCTCCTCCTTGTTTCAGTAGCTTGACTTTTCACAATTGGTTGCATCTAAAATCTATCTAATATTACTTTTGTTCGAAATATATACAGCATACTTACAAATTAATGTTCATCCAATAGTTATTAAATAAATTTATAATGAATTATATTAATTAAATTTATAATAGTCATCAAATAGTTATAAAAATAGCATATTTATTGACTTATTTTTTACAAAGATTAATGAATACTAAATGTATTGCTCATTGATAGTTAATATTAGTTAATGCATTGCTAATGTAAAGTCCAAAAATGTAAATTAATATATGCTTATACTGTCTTTTTGAGATTTCTGGAACAATGCCTTCCTCTTGCATAGCAAATGGTTTATGCATTTACATGATGCATGCAAAATGTTAATAGGACTGAATTCGGATTTATATTGTAATACTCATAATTGTCATTGTGAAACAATTAATGTTATCACCTTTGTAAATATACAAATAAGAACATCATCCAAGGGTTTACAAATGTACAGTAGTAAAATCACATAAACCTACCACTACAGAATAAAGGTGGTGCAAATTTCTTTTCTTTCTCACCTGCAGGTTCTACTGGGATTTCACCATGCTTCTCTTCATGGTGGGCAACCTGATCATTATTCCCGTCGGCATCACCTTCTTCAAAGAAGAGACGACCACGCCGTGGATCATCTTCAACGTGATCTCCGACACCTTCTTCCTCATGGACCTGGTGCTCAACTTCCGCACGGGAATCATTATCGAGGACAATTCCGACATCATCCTGGACCCCAAGACCATCAAGAAGAAGTACCTGAGGACCTGGTTTATTGTGGACTTTGTCTCATCCATTCCGGTGGATTATATCTTCCTGATCGTGGAGAAGGGCATAGACTCAGAGGTGTATAAGACGGCGCGAGCTCTGAGGATTGTGCGTTTCACTAAAATCCTGAGCTTGCTGAGGCTGCTGCGTCTCTCCCGGCTTATCCGCTACATTCACCAGTGGGAAGAGGTACGTCAACAGACACCACCACTATCTCATATATATATACCCCATCAAAGGTGTCTACACAAAGAGCCATATGTATCAAATCTGTTAGATATGGAACCCCATTTCCACAACACAAGAAAAACATGCTTTGGTAAATTAGAATTATGACATAAAAAGAAATTATGAGATAAAAATTCATAATTATAACATAAGTCAGAAATTATGAGAAGTCATAATTATGAGGTAAGTCAGAAAAGATGAGATAAAAAGTCAGAATTATGACATAAAACAGTCAGAATTTATGAGATAAAAAGTCTAAATTATGAGATGAAAAGTTAACTGAGATAAAAAATCTAAATTATGACACAAAAGTCATTTGTGACATAAAAAGTCATAATTATGACAGTCATAATCATGAGATAAAAACTCTTAATTATAACATAAAAAGTCATAATTATGACATAAAACATTGAAATTGAGAGAAAAATTCAATTGAGATAAAAAGTCCAAAGTATGATATAGTTCATTATGACATAACTAGTCAAAATTGAGATAAAAAGTCATAATTATGACAAAAAATAATATTTATGACATAAGTCATAATGAGATAAAAAGCCATAATCATAAGATACAAACTATTATTGTTGACATAAAAAGTCTAAACAATGATGCAAAAGTCATTTATGACAGTCAAAATTGAAATAAAAAGTCATAATTGTGACAAAAAAATTATAGTTATGACATATGTGAAATAAAAATTATGATGTAAAAAGTCAAAATTATAACAGTCAATATTTGTTATAATTATGAATTTAAATGGTTTATTTCACAATTTCGACTTAATTCCATAATATTGACTTTTTATCTCACGAGTTAGAATTTCATAATTTGTCATAATATTTAATTTACCAAGATTTACCAAAGCATGAGTTTTTTCTTCTTTGGCAAAAATTGGCTTCCGTAGTTAAAAATATACAAGATCTTAATATTTTTTAAGTTACTTGCTCTACAAATACTCAATGTTTTAACTAATGTGGTTTGTTACATAAAAAACTGCATCGGCTCCAGCGTGAACTCTGCATGCTCTGAGCAATATCTGAATGAAATATGAGCGCGAGTGGAGGATTATTCTCCTGGTAGACACAAATGGACTGTGGATGTTTAGACATGCTTAATAGAAATAGAGGACGTGAAGGGTGCGGAGATGTGCCAGTCCCAGTTGGTACAGGTGAACCATGGGCCTACCGGCCAAAACCACTTAGATAGTGCTCTTTTATACCTTTAATGGAGGTTTAATGGAATCTTCAACTAAGCTTTGTTTAAATGGAGGTTTAATGGAATCTTCAACTAAGCTTTGTTTAAAGTTGTGATGAAACGGTAGTAGCGTCACATCTGTTCTTCTATATTAGTGTAATGGATTATGGAAAAAGAAAAAATGTAGGCAGAGACTTGGTTGTAATGCATCAGGTGCTGATTGGGTGTTGAGTTGTGGGCGTGCCACTCAAATGTGCAGGCAGATAATTGTAAGCTGGCAGGGGCGGAGTTTAAACATGGGGGTGGGGTTTAAGACTAAATGATCTGGGAAGCTACAGTTGTGAGATTTTGATTAAACATTACAATGTCAAAGCATTTTTTAAAAAATGAAACATCCACAGATGAATTGTTCACAACAAGTTCAAAAACATGCATTTAGAAAATAGACTTTAAGGATCAGCTTTGTCCCATATTTTCTCCTAAAAATCCTTAGGAGAAATAAATTTATACACATTTTTGACATATTGAGACATACAGCAAAAGTACAGAGCAGCATTTTGTTTTTAATGAGAAATATGTGAGTTCTATGAAGTTTAATTGAAGACTTTCTTGGTTTGAGATGTTGAAATCCCTTCTCTGAATGTGAGATTGGGCTCTTTTTCTGAGGATAAATATCAGAGAAGCAGAAGTCTCTCATTAAATCTGTTGTTGTCTAGGAAAAACAGTTGATATTACAGAAATTTTGTTCCGGGTTTTTATTTTTTTCTTTCTTTCTTTTTTTCTGTCCTATGGGCGCAGAGCCCTGCAGAGAGCAGATGGGGACTTTAACACTGATTAATTGATCAGAAACGTGTTGACGGTTGTCTTGTCAAAGTCCAGACAGACTCAAGCGGAGTTCTGACGGCTCTATGAAACAGTTCAGTCACACTTTTGTCTCTAATTAAAGCTTTGTGTCAAAGTCTCTGTCAGTCAATGAGTTTCTGAATCACTGCTCTGAGCATCACCGCATTCAGAAAATAGGTTGATATATGTGATTTCTGCAATGAATTTGCTGACAATGTATAATTAAGCAACATTTGGACTGCTTAAAGTCGACAAAATTGCAGATACACTTAAAATGTACGGTCTCTTCTGAGAAAGTGAATCAAAATTATTATCGACTCATCTTGCATTTACAACGGTTTGATGTTTGTGAGAACAGGAGTCAATTTAGGCGTTTCGTCAGTTGCAAAAATGGCATTCGATTTGGTAGGATTCTTTATTTTTCATGTCTTAAGTTGTGTGAATTGATTTAAGACTGTTTGTGTCATCACTCAAAAAAAATCTTTGTGAGTGTCATTTTTGTTTTAAAATGTTTTTGGTAAAAATATGCACTACTTCTCAAAAGTTTGGAGTCAATAATATATATTTTTATACAGCGGGAATTCATTCAATTGATCAAGGGGACTGTAAAAACATTTATAATGTTACTTAATTTCAAATAAATGCTTTCTATTTATCAAAGAATCCTGAAAAATGAAATGCATGATGGTTTTCACAAAAAGTATGAAGCAGCACAACTGTTTTCAACATGAAAAGTAATAATAATAAATGTTTCCTCAGCTTCAAATCAGCATATTAGAGTGGCTTCTGAAGGATCATGTAACACTGAAGACTGGAGTAATGATGCTGAAAATCCAGCTTTGATCACAGAAATAAATTACATTTTAAAATATATTACAATAGAAAACAGTTATTTGAAATTGTAAAAATATTTCACAATATTGCTGTTTTTACTGTATTTGTAATTAAATAAATGCAGCCTTGGTGAGAGTAACATTACAAATTCTTACAGACTCCAAACGGTTAAACGGTAGCATATGTAGGTAAATATATTATTGCTGTTGTACATATGTACAAATGATTAAGTATAAGTTTCCCTGGTGTTCCTTTAGTGAGAATGACTATTTGCGCTCATTAAGAAACATTAAGATATGTATATTTGTTCAGCTATATCACTGAGCAATAATAGAAGCTGTCAGAAAATAAAGATCTCAACTCGTAAATTAATTTGTTTCAAGACAAATAGTTGTTCGTAATTAACACTGACTCCTCAGTGCCACTTAAATCCCTTAACAATTTACTTAATTAACACTTATTATGCTTCCAGTATGATAATCGGCTACCTGTTTAAAAAAAAAAAAAAAAAAAACATTAAGGGTCTTCCGCTTTGGGTTATTTGGGATTACCACTGATGTGAGTTTAAACGTTCCCAGTGGTAATGCATTTTATTTGACCCGGAAAATAGTTTGTTCATTAAACACAAACATGACTTAAACTGAACTATTGTTGTTTATCAATAACTCCCTCCAGATCAACCAGAATAAGCTCCAGGTCTGTAGCACTGAAGTATGATAACCGTCTTTTATCAATTAAGATGCTGCGGGTGGATGGGGTGGGCCGGCGGTGCAGCCAGGAGCGGCTACTTTGCATAATTATGAGGTTGTGATTGGTAATTTGTCTGCAGTATGCAATTAGACCAATGCTGTACAGAGACCTGGCTTGTTAACTTTCTGTTGGGCTCCTGTAGGAAAGCGCAGTAAAGGTGAGACACAGTGTTGCTGCCTCTTCTGAAAGTACAGGCGTGTTTGCATTCACCACATGTGTGAGGGAACAACTCAACGCAATCCACAAATAAAGCGCACCGTTCCTAATTTATGTTCATTCATAATGCTTTAACTAATGTTAATTTATACTTGAAATGTAATGACTTAAAATGTTACAAATGTATTACTATATGCACAAATTAACACATATAATTAATTAACGATGTAGAAGTTAATGGTACATAGTGCATTACCTAATGTTAATAAAAACTTTTTGTCTAAATGTAAATATATTGTAAAGTGCTATTTTTTTTCTATTTCTTAATAGCGAAGTGTGTATTTTTTGTCTCTAGTGGCACCAAACTGAATTGCAAAAATTATCACTTTATTTATTTGAAGCATAAATCTTTTTCAACAGTATAAATGTTTCTACTGCCACTTTTAGTTAATTTAATGTGTCCTTGATTAATAAAAGTATTATTTTCTTAACATTTCCTATGGTAAGCAATATATTTTTATATTATTATTTTAATATGAATGTTATAATATATTTAATTAATTAATTAATTTATTTTTTTGCCATCTCAGGTTCTTGTAAATGAAGGTTCAGTGTTGATTAGATGTCTAATTCAGCAGTACGCCGCAGGGCTCTGCTGTAATTATATTATTGTGATTATGCATTCTGAGCGCTGTTTTTCTTCACCTGGAAGAGCCACTTAATACACTGAGATTTGAGTCAGATAAGTTCAAACAGAAAAACAGTTGTTGCATCAATAAGCATTTTGAATAGATTTGTTGTTATGCCAAACCAACCGGAGTCACTCTGTGCTGTGAAGAAGGTAAACAAAGACACACAATGGCTCAGTATTACAGTAGATGAATGTTAAAATAAAAGAAACAGTTTGATCAGTCCAAGAGTTGTCCATTTAGACAGTTTTTTGTTTGTTTGTTTGTTTTTTTGTGCCATTTAGATGCAAGGTCTGAATTGATGCCACAATAATGAACTGGAGTTTAAGAATTTGGTCTGTGAACAGTTTTACAGAAACATAGACACTTAAAAAAGAAACCCAGACAGTGCATGCTGACATACATACCGTTTAAAGGTTTGGGGCTGTTTTTGAAAGAAGTCTCTTCTGCTCACCAAGGCTGCATTTATTTGATCAAAACTAAAAACAGTTTTTGTGAAATATTATTTCAGCTTTAAATAACTGTTTTCTATTCTAATATATTATAAAATGTAATTTATTTCTGTGATCAAAGCTGAATTTTCAGCATCATTACTCTTCAGTGTCACATGATCCTTCAGAAATCTTTCTAATATGCTGATTTGCTGCTCAAGAAACATTTATGATTATCATCAATGTTGAAAACACTTGTGCTGCTTCATATTTTTGTGGAAACTGTGGTACATTTTTTTCAGGATTCAGAATAGAAAGTTCAAAAGAACACCATTTATTTAAAATAAAACTTCTTTTGTAACATTATAAATGTCTTTACTGTCACTTTTGACAAATGTGATGCATCCTTTGTAAAAAAAAAAAAAAAAAAAAAATAGCATTAATTTCTTTTTTTCTTCTTTTTCTTTTTTTTAAATCTTTTGAAATCCAGTGTAACACAGCAGAATCTGGTTGTTGATATCTAGTTTACTTGATGTACTGCAGCAGGAAGGTTGATTGGCAAGACTGAGTTCTGGATCCTGCTCTACAGGAAGTAAAGCTCCTCTGCGCTCCAGCAAATCCCAGCTGTCCTCATGGAAACCAGATACGAGATCCAAATGGGAGCGAATCTCTTAGTTAGCGTTTGCACTGGGAACCGGCTCAGGAAATTGAGTTAGATAGAGTGAATGCACAACTCATTGTCTGAATCCCAGACAAAGCAAAGGCACAATGTTGAAGACCAGTGCAGAGTGAAACACAAACAACTGAAGTAAAACTGGATTCTCTGGGGTAAATGAATACAGTACTGTACTTGTCAAAACTTTGGAAATAATACGATTTTTAAACGTTTTAATGAAGTCTCTTATGCTCACCAAGGCTGCATTTATGTGCTCTAAAATACTGTAAAAACACACATAAAGGTATATGTTATTACAATTTAATATAAGTGTTGGTTTTCTATGTGAATATATGTTAAAATGTAATTGATTGTTATGACCAAAGCTGAATTTTCAGCATCGTTACTCCAGTCTTCAGTGTCACATGATCCTTCAGAAATCATTCTAATATGCTGATTTGCTGCTCAAGAAACACTTCTGATTATTATCAATGTTGAAATCAGTTGTGCTGCTTCATATTTAAACAGAAACCATGATATACTACCATTCAAATGTTTGGGGTATGCGTGTTTTTTAGTAGAAATTTATGCTTTTAAAATAATTGTGCAGCAAATCAGCATATTAGAATGATTTCTAAAGGATCATGTGACACTGAAGACTGGAGTAATGATGCTGAAAATTCAGCTTTGCATCATAGGAATGATTTACATTTTAAAATGTATTACAATAGAAAACAGTCATTTTAAATTGTAATAATATTTTACAATATTACTGTTTTTACTGTATTTTTTATCAAATAAATGCAGCCTTGGTGAGCAGAAGAGACTTTATTAAAAACATTTAAAAATCAAAATGTTTCCAAACTTGGACATGTACTGTAGTAATGAATCAAGTTAGTATGCTCTAGTTAGGAAAAAAAGCATTTTGTAGATTAGTAAACAAATGCAATAATACACTGGCTGATTAACCTGTTTTCCTTCATTCATGATCCAGTGCTTCTTATTCAGATGATTCATCTTAAAAAAACTAAATGATGTTTCATATAATGTGATTTATGGCGGCGTATGTTCAGTTGGAGGTTCTCAGTGTCCGTGAGACGTGTGGTGAGTGTCTCGCTGTGTAGCTGTCTGCTGACTGATGGGCCGGGCTTTGAGCGGTAACAAATGTCCAGTGTCTGATGGTCATTTGATGTTGAAGATGTTCGATGAGGCTCATTAATCAAGTTGGGTTTTCAGGGCCTGAGTCAATGTTTCTACAAAGAGCAGGTCAATTAAAGAAAAGCCTTCTGAAGGATCTCTGAACTTGATCCAGGAGCTGTGTTTGTGTTGTCTGATGGACTCAGTGAACATCACTGTTGGGGATTATTTTGTTTTGTTTTTTGTTTATTTTATTCTATTTGAATTTTATTTTATTTTATTTTTTAATGCAAACAGCATAGTGCAAGTCCATACATCATCAATCATTGGCGTTGTCTAATAGACAAGATTTTATTTATTAGGTTATTTTATTTTTGTAACGTGTGAGCTGGTTAGGAATGAAGCGCACGACAAAGGAACAGAGTCAACAAGGTATTTAATAATAAATCTAGGAGTAAATCTAACATTCAGCAACACAAATCCAAATCAATAGCGGACAAAGGACCAGGGGAGAACACAGGACTTATAAACAGGGAACGTAATCAGGGAGAACTGAAACAGGTGGAGTAATTAATCAAAAGCCATGGAAACTAATAGACACGGGAACTCACGGAAATGTGGAAACAGAAACTGAACAAAAACAGACCATAATGGTGACAATTTTATAATTTATATTTATATTTTATAATATATATTTATTTTATAATTTATTTTATTTTAATTTAAAAGACATTTAGCAAGGCCATACATCATAATTTGTTGCCATTGTCTGACAGAAAAAAAAGTCATTTTTATTTAATTTAATTTAATTTTAATTTATTTTAATGCATAAGACATAGAGCAAGTACATACATCATAATTCCTTGGCATTATCTAACAGACAAGATTTTATTTTATTTTATATTTTATTTTAGTGAAAAAAGCACAGTGCATGTCTATACATCATCATTTGTTGCCGCTGTCAAACAGACAATATATATATATATATATATATATATATATAATTTTATTATTTTATCTATGCATAACCACTGACACTAGTGAACACATTTACAAAATGGTATTACTTGATAATAAAGATCAAATCGTACATGCAAATTTCTCTTGAAGTAACTCTATGATATTGATAGATGCTGGCTCATCTGTTCATCTGCTTTGATATTTTGTAGAGAACACATGAAAAATCTGCTACTGAAAACAGAAAGGCAGAGAGATGAGAATGAGACCTGTGGGTACACTTCAAATTGCACAGAGATCTGATTAGCTACTTGCAAAGTGTCTTTCTCTTTCCACTAAGTAAACCCAGGAGGACTCATGCATAGCTGCTGTTGGGCTTTAGACAAACCCTCTGGACAACCAAGTGCCAGAAAGTGTAATCTACAAATCTACTGAACAAACACTGTAATATATCATTTTCTATGGAGGAAATATGTGTAAGGCAAAGTTTAACCCTCTTTTTGTCAAAGTCAAGGCACTTTTTTATATAAAGCAAAGTTCTTTATACTGGCAATTAAAATTGAAAGTATAAACACACACACACACACACACACACACATCTATATATTACATAGCATAAATATCGGTATATAACAATTAATCATAAACCTTAAATTTAATTTATGACTAATTATATTAATTGTATTTTATTAGTAGTATTTTTTTGTTAACACTTTATAGTAATATTCAATTAGTTATCACTAGTTAATGCATCAGGTGTTATTATAATGAATATATTATAATAGGTTAATTTATAGTAACCTAGATTAATTTATGTAAACTAGGTTTATTTATGAATTATTATTGTTCATTGTTAATTCTCGATCATTCAGAATGCCTATAATGTTAATTTAACTTGAAATGTAAAAAAATATTAGTATATGTAGAAATAAATATTAACTTAGTTCATGATGCCAAATACATTAACTAATGTTTATAAAAACACCAAAAAGTGTTTTTTAATTGGGAAGTATGTATTTTTTTGTGTCTCCAGTGGCACCAAACAGAACTGCAAAAATAATCACTGATCTCAGACAGGATTACCAAACATGCTCACTTTTATAATTTTGGACTTTCACAAGCTTCTTCACATGTTGTGCTGTGATTCTCCCCTACAGATCTTCCATATGACGTATGACATGGCGAGCGCGGTGATGCGGATTTTTAACCTGATAGCGATGATGCTGCTGCTGTGCCACTGGGATGGGTGCCTGCAGTTTCTGGTGCCCATGCTGCAAGACTTCCCCTCCGACTGCTGGGTCTCCCTCAACAAGATGGTGGTATGTTTCTAACTTTCCATTTTCATATGTTTTTCACGAATGCACCTTCGCACATACATAACAAAACACTGCAGAGAATGACACCGTCTGCCAGGCCGACTCAGCATGTGCCACGAAACAATACAGCACCCTGCAATGCAAATATTAGGAAAATTGGTTCACAAAGCGAATCTCCAAGTGGGGTACTTGAACTGAATGAAATTGAATTCTATTAACCAGAATCTATTTGCTGATATTACCTGAATGTCATTGACCAGCTAAATTAAGGTTCTCAGCTGGTGTCTGTTGGATTCAGATGTTGTCTGCAACATCTAATAATGTTTATCTAGTAATAATGAAATTGATCTCCATGCTGCACAAGAAGAAAACTTAATTTCTCAGAGGTTGTTCTTTAATAGCTCAGGAGACTTAACGTTTTCAGTTTTGTGTTAAGTAGTTGTCACAGTAAAAGTGTAGAGATATAAAACAACTGGTGAGCAACTCATAATGAGTCTAAAGGAGACATGTGAGATTACAGGGGTCTTTTTCTCAAGAGAGAAACATCTGCGAAGCTGGAGACTTAAGAAAAATCCCAATTTGTTCTTCTTTTAATCTCTTTGTGTATAGGAAAACAATTGAGCTATTTGAGATATTGCAATTTTTAGACATCTGGAATCTGTATCTGGAAATCTGAGCACAGTTTGAGACATTGTTGAGATCTCTTCTGAAGCTAGAAACTAGAGTCAACAAGAAGTCTCAATTTGTTCTCCGTTTAATCTCGTTGTCTAGGAGAAACTATTGAGGTATTTGAGAAATTACAATTTTTAGATGTTATATTCAAGATCCAATGTATTTGGAAATCTGAACACTGAGAAATTGCTGAGATCTCATCTGAAACTCTAGGGGAGGCCCATGTGAGATTACTGGAGTCTTTCTCATTTAGTACAGAAACATCTGAGAAGCAGGAGATTTAAGAAAAGTCTCAATTTGTTCTCCATGTAATCTCATTGTTGTTAAGGAGAAACAATTTAGGTATTTGAGATATTACAATTTTTAGATGTTATATTCAAGATCCAATGTATTTGGAAATCTGAACACTGAGAAATTGCTGAGATCTCATCTGAAACTCTAGAGGAGACGCATTTGAGATTACTGGAGTCGTTCTCTCTGGAGAAACATCTGAGAAGCAGTAGACTCTCAGTTTTTCTCCATTTGATCTTTTTGTCTAGGAAAAACAATTGAGATATTTGAGATATTACAATTTTTATATATTATATTTGAGATACAATGTATCTGGAAATCAGAGCACAGTATGAGACATTGTTGAGATCTCTTCTGAAACTCTAGAGGAGACACATGAGATTACTGGAGTCGTTCTCTCAGGATATACATCTGAGAAGCAGAAGATTCTCAATTTGTTCTCTGTTTAATCTTGTTGTCTAGGAAAAAAACAACTTGAGATATTACAATTTCTAGATATTATTTTTGAGATATAATTTATTTCTGCAATTTAGAGCACAGTTTGAGACCTCGTCTGAAACTCTAGTGGAGACGTGAGATTACTGGAGTCTTTTTTGGGAGAAACCTTTAGGAAGCAGGAGACACAATTTGTTCTCCTTTTCATCTCACTGTTGTCTAGGAGCAACAGTTGAAGTGTTTGATATATTACAAATTTTAGATATGTTTGAGAAGTAATGTATTTTTGCAAATCGGAGCACAGTTTGAGACATTGTTGTGATCTCATCTGAAAATAGTGGAGACAAATGTGAGATTAATGGAGTCTTTCTTAGGAGAAACCTTTAAGAAGCAGGAGACTCTCATCGCTCAAGTAAATAAGATATCAAATAGATCTCATTTGTAATTTTTCTCTGAGGTCTTCATCAGAGTCTCATCTCAGTTAAGTGATTTTCCCAGGTTTCTGTGTTTTTTCCAGTCTTTTTGTCTTCTCTCATTGAGTTGTCAGCACTACCTCTAGTTCATACAGCATCTCCCTGTTGAAGTGTGTGATGAAACTGTGAGTAAGTGTGTGTTGTTGCCCGGCTCAGGGCTGTTTGGTGTGGTTAAGATGAGACAGGGTGATGGCAGTGGAGATAAAAGTGTGTGTGTGTGTGTGTGTGTGTGTGTGTGTGTGTAAACGCTCAGGTTTAGAGATGTGCCAAAACAGCTGTGCTCTTTGTACATCTCTCAAACAGACATGAAAGAACCTGTTTAGAGGGCCAGACAATAATATACACACACACACACCCCTGAAAAACATTTGGATAGTTCACACCAAAATGAAAACTCCTCTGTTATTTATTCACTCTCATGTTGTTCCGACCCCACATGCTTTTTTCACACAACAGCAAATCTTAAAGGGTTCAGCTTCTTAAAGTTCATGTACTGTAAGTAATGTTTGTCAACTTTGCTAACTAATCTCTTCAGCCACATGTTCTCCTTCCAAAATTCCCTGCAAAGACTTGCCAGCAAATCCCATATCAGCAAACCTGAGTGTGCAAAGTGATTGACTACAAGTTTTCTGTCACTGAAGTAAGATTTACTGTATTTCTTAGGACGTGTTTCAGTGAAATTTGTCAGGTGGTAGAGACATTTTATGTGTGGTATTTATAGAAGTTACAGCAGTTTTAAGGTCATCGTAAAATAGCTATATTGTTATATTACTACAACCCGAATTCCGGAAATGTTGGGACGTTTTTTTTTTTAATTTGAGCAAAATGAAAACTAAAAGACTTTCAAATCACATGAGCCAATATTTTATTCACAATAGAACACCGAGAACATAAAAAATGTTTAAACTGAGAAATTTTACACTTTTATCCACTAAATGAGCTCATTTCAAATTTGATGCCTGATACAGGTCTCAAAAAAGTTGGCACGGGGGCAACAAAGTGCTGAAAATAAATTTTTGAAAAGATTCAGCTGGGAGAACATCTAACAACTAATTTAGTTGATTAGCTATATGATGATTAGCTATAAAAGGGATGCCTTAGAGAGGCAGAGTCTCTCAGAAGTAAAGATGGGCAGAGGCTCTCCAATCTGTGAAAGAGTGCGTAAAAAGATTGTGGAATACTTTAAAAACAACGTTCCTCAACGTCAAATTGGAAAGGCTTTGCAAATCTCATCATCTACAGTGCATAACATCATCAAAAGATTCAGAGAAACTGGAGAAATCTCTGTGCGTAAGGGACAAGGCCGAAGACCTTTTTTGGATGCCCGTGGTTTTCAAGCCCTCAGACGACACTGCATCACTCATTGGTATGATTCTGTCATTGACATTACTAAATGGGCCCAGGAATACTTCCAGAAACCACTGTCGGTAAACACAATCCACCGTGCCATCTGCAGATGCCAGCTAAAGCTCTATGATGCAAAAAGGAAGCCATATGTGAACGTGGTCCAGAAGCGCCGTCGTGTCCTGTGGACCAAGGCTCATTTAACCCTCTGAGGTCGACAAACGCGGATACGTGTTTTGTGGCATCTTCTCCTGATAACGCCGAAAAGAACTTAAATTACATTTTCAGTTTTGATCGTACAGATAAGAGCAATACATGAATCGAATCTGTAAAGGGTCTAATTTTGTTTGTATACACACATAACAACAACAAAACTTTGTGCATTTATAAAATAAAGAAAACAAACAGGGTGCGCTGTCTGCTGCCTTGGTCTGCGTGATCTTCATTTAGAAACGCGTCATTAAAATAAACTGAAACTCAGCAAATACTCCATAAAGAGACATGAGAGATATATCTATAGAAAGCTTGACATGTCTACTATTAAACTAAGCAAGTCTTATCGAAAACAAATATTCTGTGATAAAGTAATCCATATGAAACCAACGCGATGTCCAGTCTTTCGCGTCTCCCTTCGTTATCTCTAATGTGACCACACCCATGCGCTGAGCGCGCTATAGATATTATAATCGTCCACGTGAAGCACGCGGCATGTAAACGCAGACATCACAGCAAACAAAGCGGTGAGACTTTACCTCAAGTTCATCTCGGCTACTGTTCGCTTCGCGCTGAGAGGAATGAGATATAATTCACCTCAGAAAAAGACACGCTGTGACAAATAAGACAGAATTTACCTCAAGAAGCTTTGGATTACCTCAGAAAAGAAGAATGCAGCGGCTTGATCCAGCGGAGATCATAAACATGAGTAAGTCTTTTTTTATTAACCTGCTTGTATTAGTTTTCACATAACTTGTACACATTTTACTAGTTAGACTTTTTCCAAACTATAATTCCTGACTAAATGTATAATCAATTGAAACATTATGAAGTTTCATTCACAGCATCTAAATGTTTCACGATGCCAGGATGTATTTTTTTTAATGTTCTATAAAATAGACAGCAATACGATATAAAAGTAATATGAGTTATAATGTTACTAGCCTAATGTTACAGTAAGAATGATTAGACAAAACTTTACTGTGATAGGCTATTCTCTGTACGTGAATATAGCCAAATATGTTTATAACTATAGTTTTTTGTATTGTATAGGCCTACATACAAAGCATGCTTGTTTTTATGACTGTAACTAAGCTTCTGTTCACGAATATCTGCTCTGGTGTAAATATTTTGAATGTGTTATACCCGGTCATTCGTGTTTGCGATCGTCTGAGGTGTAAATGTATCAAGTAAGCTGTAAATATCACTGAAAATATGTGTGCTATGAGGTAATTGTGTTTTTTCTATAAATTAGTACTAGTATCAGTCACCATCACAATAATTTTAATAATGTAGTTTATTTGTGTAAACAGCATGCTTACTTTTTTATGTCAGATGTGAGGATAACAGTGCAAAAGAAATTATTGCAAAGCGAGCCAATGCAAATAAGCAGCCCACTCAGGAACCTGGACCATAGCTAAGACCAAGTGAGGCACACACTCCCATGAGTCTCTTCAAAATGTTTTTTTTTTTAAATTTTCTTCAGAGCACATAAACAATATACACTTTGGAAATGCCAGGTATGTGATGTTCATTTATATATTTCAACACACTACCTGTCAAAAGTTTTTGAACAGTAAGATTTTTAATGTTTTTGTAAAGAATTCTCTTCTGCTCACCAAGCCTGCATTTATTTGATCCAAAATACATAAAGTTGTATTTTCTAAAACAGTAATATTGTGAAATATTTTTACTATTTAAAATAACTGCTTTCTATTTGAATGTATTTTAAAATTTAATTTATTCCTGTGATCAAAGCTACATTTTCAGCATCATTACTCCAGTCTTACTCCAAGTGTAACAATATACACTATACCATTCAAAAGCTTGGAGTCAGTATATATAGAAATTAAAACTTTTATTTAGCACACAACTGATGATAAAGACATTTATCATGTTACAAACGATGCTATTCTTCTGAACTTTCTATTCACCAAAAAAACCTGAAAAAAGTCTTCTCAGCTCTTTTCAACATAATAATAATAATAATAATAATAATAATAAATGTTTTTTGAGCAGCAAATCAGAATATTAGAATGATTTCTGAAGGATCATGTGACTGGAGTAATGATGCTAAAAATTCCGCTTTGAAAGTCAGCTTTGATTGTTCCTAATAAACTGTTTAACTGCACTCGCAAGTGAATCTCAAGTTATTTTGTATGATAGCTAAATATATTGTAAATAAACTACAAACAAAAAATATATAAATTTCTTTTGTCCTCACATTCTTTCTTGCAACTCTTCCCTCTCAGTCACATACCTGACTGAATGGCTCATTATGCAGCTCTTTATGCGGGTCTTTGTCTTCTCAGGTGTGAATTACTGCATTATGTAGGGTAGTTGATGCGCTCTCGCATATGCCCTTTCTATCTGAAAAAGTGTCTTAGAAAATTTAAATCAATATATTGTTTTCTGTGAGCGAGTAAACAAGATGATTTTAACATCTTTTTGAAGCAAAAACTCTAGGCTACAAGATCCAGTTCTCAAAAGTCTTGTGAACAAATGTTCTGTATGTGTTTTATGGCCTTATTTCAGTGACTTCAAAATTTTAGTTTTTCACTAACCATGCATAAACGTTGCTTTCTCAAAAACACAATCATGTACATAAATGCTGCTAACATGTTATTGTGGCCCAGTTTGTGCTGTTTACAGTGTTATTAGACTTTAGCCATTTATATGTTTATAAGCAACTGAAAAAAGCACAAATGTGAGGGCATGTCAAAACGTCTCCAGGCCCCCAAAACACCCTCAGACCCCAGAGGGTTAAAATGGACTGTTTCAAAGTGGAAAAGTGTTCTATGGTCAGACGAGTCCAAATTTGACATTCTTGTTGGAAATCACGGACGCCATGTTCTCCGGGCTAAAGAGGAGGGAGACCTTCCAGCGTGTCATCAGCGTTCAGTTCAAAAGCCAGCATCTCTGATGGTATGGGGGTGCATAAGTGCATACGGTATGGGCAGCTTGCATGTTTTGGAAGGCACTTTGAATGCTGAAAGGTATATAAAGGTTTTAGAGCAACATATGCTCCCCTCCATATGACGTGTATTTCAGCAGGACAATGCAAAACCACATACTGCAGCTATTACAACAGCATGGCTTCGTAGTAGAAGAGTCCGGGTGCTGAATTGGCCTGCCTGCAGTCCAGGTCTTTCACCTACGTCAAAGATGACCACAAACTCTTCAGCAGCTGGAAACCTATATCAGGCAAGAATGGGACCAAGTTCCAACACCAAAACAACAGAAACTCATAACCTCGATGCCCAGACGTCTTCAGACTGTTTTGAAAATAAGAGGAGATGCTACACCATGGTAAACATGCCCCCGTTCCAACTATTTTGAGACCTGTAGCAGGCATCATATTTGAAATGAGCTCATTTTGTGCATAAAATTGTAAAATTTCTCAGTTTAAACATTTGTTATGTTATCTATGTTCTATTGTGAATAAAATATTGGCTAATGTGATTTGAAAGTCTTTTAGTTTTCATTTTATTCAAATTTAAAAAACGTCCCAACATTTCTGGAATTCGGGTTGTAATATAATATATAATGTAGCATTTGGAACAATCAGACACACATTTGTTCATTAGAGTTAACAAGTCAGTTATTCCTTAGACTAACAAACAGTCACAGACCCCTCACCCAACACCAGACTCGGTGCCTATATGCCTGTGAACTGTGAAGTACAGGCCCCTGGTTGAGACTTTTGCCAGGCCAGATACACTTTACGACCTAATGGTATGTAGAGAGTTCTCCCTCTCACTATACTTTCCATGGGAAAGAGACATAATGCCCATAAAAATGGACCCTCCTCCAATTAATTCATAGAAAAACCTTTCTGTGAATGAACACACATATCCTTCAGGTCATTGTGTATATTGTTACTGTTCTTGTATATTGTCTTTTGTATTGTATACTGTTTATGCATAGAACCACTCTTTCATGTAACCTACCTATACCCTGTTTAGAATCTATGAATTCGTCTTCGGATGATCTAAGCGAGAGTGTATATTACATGTTGATACCTATGCAACATAATAGTGTTCTAAGAATCTTTTGTAGTTTTGCATCAACACATTCAAGCGAATTACATGGGCAAAATACCATGCTCTCAGACAAAGGGTCATAAAACCCCCCAGTATTTCCAACCTCCCGCTTGGGAATTCAGCCTTTCTCATTGGACAAGCCTATCCTGAAAGGCGTGACTCTTCTCAGACCAGCACAGGTGCGCTTCTAGGCCTCGACCCCTTTTAATTAAGGTGATATGATTCTCTGATGGTTCTTAACAGGTTGTGGTTAGCTGATTTGTAAATGCTGCTAGCATACTCGTCTCTCTTGCGTGCGAGCGCTCCCATGCTCTCTCTCTCCCATGCTCTCTCTCTCTCTCTCTCTCTCTCTCCCTCTCTCTCTCTCCATGCTTTCCTTGTGTTGGCATCTATGTTTAATGTGTGTAAGTTTGTGTCTAGTTAGATGTTGCATGTTCCCCTGTAGTGTAGTTTAATAAACATCCATATGTATTCACGCTTGGTTGTCTGTGTCTGCTGCTTACAAGGTCACTTTAACGTCCGATTTTGTTACATGCTCTGTGAGCAATGTATCAGTAAGGAAAGTATTTTTCGTGGCCAGAGAAACAATTTTCCTTAGAGTCAGTAGACGATTAAAACTGTCCGTACTGCGGACTAGCAAATCATTTTATTGTACTATTAATGCTACAGTTAATTCCTGAAGATGAATATAATTGATAACAACCCGTTATGATTAATTATGTCATCTCACATTGAGCTAATTTGCTACAATAATATAATATAACATTTTCTAATGAAACAGGATATTTAATATAAAGAAAAGACAGGACTTGATGTTACACACTGGGAATTGTTTGCACATCTCTATATAATTTAATCGTTGTATGAAAGGAGCTGAAAAATAGGAGGGCATGACGACATCAGAAAATTCATTCAAAGAGCATTCAAAAGCCTGACAGATTAGAAAAACAATTGTTTCTTTGCATTAATGTACACTGATGAATCTTTCACAATAAAGATGCATTTGATTGTTGCATTTTAAAATCACAATCCACAAGTTTATACTGGTCGTTTTACCTGCATATTCACCATTGTAAAATGATGAATGAATTATGACTGTACACACTCATACAAAAACTATCACTGAGACGCTACTCTTTGAAAAGTACTAATATATACACTTTAGGCACTAATATGTACATTTAATCTTCTAATATGTACCTTTAAGGTACTAGTATGTACCATTTTGGAGTAAAAATAAGTACAAAGATGTACCTTTTAGCTTTTGTGCCAGTGACAGCTTTGTACCTTTTTTCTAAGAGTGAATGAATATTAATATAAAAAGTTGCACTCTCTAATGTTTGGTTGGACCATCTTTGGCTTTGATTACAGTGTGCATTTGACATTGCAGTGCTTTGACAAACTTATGGAACATCGAAAAACTTATTTCCATTAAGAGTTGCATTACTTTTTGGCTGGAATCTTGTATTGACAGTGAAAGAATTGAACCACTCTGTACAGTTTATTCCAGCACATCCCAAAGACTTTCAATGAAGTTAAAGTCTGGAATTCATGTGTGAAATTGCCATGTTTTTTTAAGAAATAAAAAGCTACATAATGCATTAGCCAGGGTTAAAAGAATTGTTGACACATATAATATTCCAGAAACAAATTACAGTGGGGAAAAAAAATGATTTGATCCCCTGCTGATTTTGTACGTTTGCCCACTGACAAAGAAATGATCAGTCTATAATTTTAATGGTAGGTTTATTTTAACAGTGAGAGACAGAATAACAACAAAAAAATCCAGAAAAACGCATTTCAAAAAAGTTGTAAATTTATTTGCAATTTAATGAGTCAAATAAGTATTTGACCCCTTCACAAAACATGACTTAGTACTTGGTGGCAAAACCCTTGTTGGCAATCACAGAGGTCAGACATTTCTTGTAGTTGGCCAGCAGGTTTGCACAGATCTCAGGAGGGATTTTGTCCCACTCCTCTTTGCAGATCCTCTCCAAGTCATTAAGGTTTCGAGGCTGATGTTTGGCAACTCGAACCTTCAGCTCCCTCCACAGATTTTCTATGGGATTAAGGTCTGGAGACTGGCTAGGCCACTCCAGGACCTTAATGTGTTTCTTCTTGAGCCACTCCTTTGTTGCCTTGGCCATGTGTTTTGGGTCATTGTCATGCTGGAATACCCATCCACGACCCATTTTCAATGCCCTGGCTGGCTTCAATGCCCTGGCCCTGATGGTACATGGCCCTGTCCATTGTCTCTTTGATGCGGTGCAATTGTCCTGTCCCCTTAGCAGAAAAACACCCCCAAAGCATAATGTTTCCACCTCCATATTTGACGATGGGGATGGTGTTCTTGGGGTCATAAGCAGCAGTCCTCCTCCTCCAAACACGGCGAGTTGAGTTGATGCCAAAGAGCTTGATTTTGGTCTCATCTGACCACAGCACTTTCACCCAGTTCTCCTCTGAATCATTGGCAAACTTCAGACGAGCCTGTACATGTGCTTTCTTGAGCAGGGGGACCTTGCGGGCACTGCAGGATTTCAGTCCTTCACGGCGTAGTGTGTTACCAACTGTTTTCTTGGTGACTATGGTCTCAGCTGCCTTGAGATCACTGACAAGATCTTCTCGTGTAGTTCTGGGCTGATTCCTCACCGTTCTCATAATCATTGAAACTCCAAGAGGTGAGATCTTGCATGGAGCCCCAGTCCGAGGGAGATTGACAGTTATTTTGTGTTTCTTCCATTTGCGAATAATCGCACCAACTGTTGTCACCTTCTCACCAAGCTGCTTGGCGATGGTCTTGTAGCCCATTCCAGCCTTGTGTAGGTCTACAATCTTGTCCCTGACATCCTTGGACAGCTCTTTGGTCTTGGCCATGGTGGAGAGTTTGGAATCTGATTGATTGATTACTTCTGTGGACAGGTTGTCTTTTATACAGGTAACAAACTGAGATTAGGAGCACTCCCTTTAAGAGAGTGCTCCTAATCTCAGCTCGTTACCTGTATAAAAGACACCTGGGAGCCAGAAATCTTGCTGACTGATAAGGGATCAAATACTTATTTGACTCATTAAAATGCAAATCAATTTATAACTTTTTTGAAATGCATTTTTCTGCTTTTTTTTGTTGTTGTTGTTGTTATTCTGTCTCTCACTGTTCAAATAATCCTACAATTAAAATTATAGAATGATAATTTCTTTGTCAGTGGGCAAACGTACAAAATCAGCAGGGGATCAAATATTTTTTTTTCCCCCACTGTAAATACGGCAATAATGATTCAATCATATATTCTTAAGTATTTGCTTATTTAAATCCAAACACTACCGTTGTTTTGGAGTGTATATCCAAACAAAACAACTGACCGCTAATATGTCTGGGAAAAAAAATAAAAAATCATAGAAGGTTTTCTAGAGCTAATCGATGTAAATACTTATGTAAAAATTGTAAAATAATTATTTCAGAAAAAAATTATTCATATCCACCAGTTTTTTAAATACATTTTTCATACATCACATCACATCCACCCAAACCTAAAATGAGGTCCTAAAATTTATCTCCCATATCTTCCATTGGAAATGAATGACTCCTAGTCAGTTTCTGGTCTATTTGTTGGAGATAGTGAAAAGGTGTGTAGTCAAAGTATAATGCATAGTACACTTAGTAGTACGTGTAATGCAGTAGTACAAAGTATAATGCTCAAACTTTAATGCATGTTGACTTTAAGAATGCATAGATTCAAGTTTTATTGTATTATAGTTGATGTGATGCTGCTATCAGTTTGTTTGATGTGTTGCATAGAGTTGTGTAACGAAGAGTTATAGCTGTTGTTTTTGCTCAGTCTCTGTGGATCCTGAAGGTTCGTGATGATGTCACACTTGACATTAAGGTCACCGTCCCTCTGGAGATCAGAGAACGAGGGAAAGATAGAGAGAATGTGAGATGGCAGTGAAGGCAGAAAGAGAGGAGAATCACGTAAACAGATGCAGAAGGAAAGAGAAGTTTCACATCCATATCACTAGTTCAGAGAGTGAGAACTGGGTCTGTCACAACTTTTATGTAATCACCTGATTTCAATTATTTGATCTAATTGCAGTTATTTGAGATAATCATAATCACTGTGCACTTCAATTTAATAACATCCTGACCTACAAATAAGAGTATTTTTATTGGTCATTCTTTGAAACAGGTGCCATTTGTGCTGCACGTATAAGTCTACATTACTTTAAAAGTTTGGGGTTGGTAAGATTTTTTTTTTTGAAAGAAATGAATACTTATATGTAGAAAGTGATGCATTAAAATGATCAAAAGTGACATTAAAGACATTTACAATGTTACAAAAGATTCTATTTCTAGTATATGTTTTTCTTTTGAACTTTCTGTTCATCAAAGATTAATGAAAAAAATGGTTTCCACAAAAAATCTGAAGCAGCACAACTTTCAACATTGATAATAATAAGAAATATAGCAGCAAATAAGCATATTAAAATGTTTTCTGAAGAATCGTGACACATGACTTTCGCATATTTTAAAATTGATTAGAAATGGCATAATGCAATTTATTAACTTATATTTTTTTCTAATAGAATGCTTAAAATAGAATAAAATTACAGTAAAAATCACCATTTCATTAAATGACCTTTATGAATTAAAAATATATTTATTCATGTCATTCTGTGTAATATTTAGTGAAAAGGGTCAGTGTGAATAAAAGACTCGTGGTCTATGTGAATTAAGCTTACACTGTAGTAGATAAGAGCAAAAAAGACCTACATGAACCATAGTTATTTGTGCAACAATTAAATGCTAGCCAAAACTGAATAATTGTGACAGTCCTATCTGAATCCGTCAGGAAAAAGGAACGTGCCACTGAAGATGATGAGAACACAGGAAGCAAATAAAAGGGGAAGAGGGAGCTGGCATAGATGCAGGCTTCGGCCTCTGGAGAGCTTCTAGACTGAGTGCTTGACATCTCATATTATTAGTGTGCGCATGCAGAAACAGGCCATCCATCTTCAGTAAACGCATCCTAAAGGACGTCATTGATCTTACTGGAACCGCACACGCACATGCCGGATCAACACAGAAACTTACAAAAATGTGTGATGAAAAACGTTTTTTGGCAGTCGCCGACAGCAGTGTTTACAGCACAGATTATGATCGATAGATCAGCATTTGAACGGTTCCTAAAACCCTAAAAACAGTTTATAAGGTAGTAAGATGTGAGGTTTTGCAGTTACAGCAGGGAATGAGATCACTGTATGGAAAAACCCTTGAATTATTGTTCTTATGTGAATAATTATCATCCGTGCTTCTTCTCAGTGAGGTTTATGATATTGGTGATAAATCAAAGCATGGCGAGGCATCTGAGCTTCACATGCAGTGAATCATCTGTAAACAAATGCTGATGCACTGCTGTGTGTGTGTGTGTGTGTGTGTGTGTGTGCGCGCGCTCAGTGCTAACATAAATCTATTACGATAGCAGGAAGCTTAGGATACACTAACATCAGTAGACACATAGCTGGAGGGTTTAAACATATACATAATGAATATTCAGGGATGTTTGTGTGTGTGTTATGTCATAACCTTTCTTATTTATTTATTTATGCTAAAACATAATACTTGTTTGCTGAATTAATTGAAGAAAAAAATTAAATGTAGCTTCATTTACTATATACTACTATAGTATATATACTATACAACATTAGCCTACTATACATGCAAGTCAATAATGCTATTTTAGTTTGGGGTTGGTAAGATCCCTGTACATTTAATAAAAAATACAATAAAAACAGTGATATTGTGAAATATTATTAGAATTTAAAGTAACTGTTTTCTATGTGAATATCTAGTGAAATTTAATTTATTCCTGTGATGCAACGCTGAATTTTCAGCATCATTACTCCAGTTTTCAGTGTCACATTATCCTTCAGAAATCATTCTAATATACTGATTTGCTGCTTAAGAAACATTTCTGATTATTATCAGTTTTTAAATGTGGAAACCTTGACACATTTTTCAGGATTTTCTAAGTCTCTCTAAATACAAAGTTGAAAAGAACAGCATTTATCTGAAAAATAAATCTTTTGTAACATTATAAATACTTTACTGTCACTTTCGATCAATTTAATGCATTCAAGAAAAGTTTTACAAAATCTTACTGACCCCAAACTTTTCAACTGCAATGTACTGTATATAGGCTACACAGTATATTTAAGTCTCAGCCATGTGACTGGAGTTTATATACTGTGTGTGTGTGTGTGTGTGTGTGTTTAGAGTGGATTAAACACAGTATGTTATTTCTCTCCCTCTGAGAAAAACCCTCCAGAGACACAAAGATGCTCTCAGTCCTCTCGCCACACATGCCTTCAGTCCTCTTGGGAAAAATATGCTGCTAACATGGACCTGGAGGAGTTTCTGAACACTCACATTATGGGCCGCTTCCCAGAATACGTTTTAATCAAGGCTGACTGCTCCTTACTCCAAAATGTGTTATTTTTAATGCCATAATATAGTAGTTTTATTTGCTACACAATTTGTTTAGTGAACATGAAATTCAAAATTGGTCCTGTTTACTTTGCCTGGTCATACTGTAAACAATTTATTAATGCAGGTAAAAAAAAAAAAAAAAAAAAAAAATGCTTCACCTCTAGTAAGACTTTGATTATTTTATCTTCTTTTCTAATTTTCGACTCTTATTTTCATCCCTTCCCATTCAGCCACTTCATATAAGAAGAACTTAAAAAAAATCCTGTATTAAATATAGATTTATGCTGAAATCTTAAATGCAATATCACATGTGTCTCTAGAGTTTCAGAAGAGATCTCAACAATGTCTCACACTGTGCAAAAAGCTGCCTTGTTATGTCTCTTACAAAAGTCAAAAATCTTACTATGAACTCAAACAATTCTCTTCTAATGATCCAAGCTGCTTTCCACATTCATTTTACATTTCTGTACTGTTTCTGCAAGACATACTCTCTGGTAACACTTTATTTTGATGGTCCCTTTTGAACATTCTGCTGACAATAAGTAACACTGAACCTACATGTCAACTAACTCTCATTAGAGGATTAGTAGACTGTCTTCTTAATGTCTGCTAACTCTTTATTGCAGTGGTCTCCCAACAGACATTCTGCTGACTATAAGTGACTTTGCACGTACATGTCAACTTATTCAAACCCTAACAGTTTACTAATACTGTACAGAATGTGTTAAAGTGACCATCAAAAAAAAAAAAAAAAGTGAAACCACAACTCTTAACTCATTTGTGTCTATTTCTGTCAGGACCACTATCGTCAAAGATGACTGACAATTAGCATACAGTTTGGATTGGCGGCATGGTTCTGTTCTGGGCAAGAACGCCCTGCACATCCATGCAGCCTAGCATGGATAAGAGCAGGGAGAGCAGCAATAACCCCCCAGGGTAAACAGAACAGAACCAACATAAATGTATTGCAGATTTCATAAAAGTTCAATAATTTAATGTAACATTTTAGAAATTTGTCTGATTCAACAGAGAATCAGAAGGCCAAACCCTGACTGACGAGAGGAGGAGATGGGGATGGAGGAGGGTAATTAGCTATCATATAGTATAAGCTGGTGATAATACTGAAGGACCTTATATATGGATGGTGTGATAGGCGTCACATCCCTAACGGTAGGTGTGGATCATCTGAGAGTCAGCTGATGCGAGCTTGACTAACGTGACCTGCCAGAAATAACGCTACGCTTGATTTTTATTTATCGTCAGGAATTTTAGAAGAAACAACTGAGAAACAGTTGATACCTCAATGAAACATCTCAGTAAATACAGTAATATTGCAATGAAAGAGCCAGCACTGAACAGTAATATTATCCTCTAAAAAATAAAGTCCCGTGGTGATGACATATTTTTGTAGTCAGCATCCCCGTGGTTCCTCAAAAAACCAAAACAAAAAAAACAATAGGATTCTTATATGTTTTGTTCTTCATGATAATCTTCTTCACAACTTTCATGAATTTTGAAGCCTAAGTACAACTGGCATAATTAAGACTCTAAATGGAATACACTACGGTTACATGACTTCAACATCAACACTATTAAGGCATGAACTCTTTCATTTTTCATTTAAAATCATTTTCACTGAAGAGTAGAATAGAATAGAATAGAATAGAATAGAATAGAATAGTTTACAAAAACAATTATAAACCCAATGAGGCTGTGAAAGCAACTAGGGAATAGACGAGTTCACTCCGAGGACGCTTAATGTCTCCTACAACCTCTGTAGTCCTATTTACACACTTATTAGTAACCACCTTCGTCAAGACAAGTAAATGTATTTTTAAAAAATCACAAGGAAGTAAATGTACTATTTTTTACTTGGGGGGTGATGGTATGACCAAAATCTCATATCATTGAATGCATAATCTAATAGAACAGTATATTTTGAATGTGACAAATGCACCAGTGACATCGACCATGATTTTTAACATCTCTTTCTTGACTAATTATGTGATCAGACTGCCTTTATTTCAAGAAAGTAAGCAAAAATCCATTAGAAAGACCCATTGGAACCATTTTCAAATTTTGGCTCACAAAAATATATATATATCATTCTCATATACTGCTGTCGCTCAACAGGTCAGACAGAGGTCAACATGGGACAAATAAGCTCTTTGTGTCATACAGAAGCAATCAGAAATGTAATCCTGCTTTGCTCTGTAATGTACTCGGCATCTGAATGTCTTCCTCCTGAAGAGCAGACACACACACGTATAGTATCATTACCCCAGGAAGCTTTTCCGCCTGACTGCCGCATTGATGAAAAACCACACTGACTCGGTCAGACGCGGAGATGAATGGCTCGCTGAAGAGATGTTGGATTGTCTTGGCTGAGATTAAAAACATATATTACACAGCATCTGGAGTCTGGGGCCTGGGCAGCAGCGCGTGTCCTGGCAGCAGAGGATGCGAGGACTGCTGTACGTTTAGATAAGCTATTGTAAATAGAGTCAGAACAGGCTGGCGGCCCGACTCCACTATTACAGGCAGAATCCGGGAGTCTGAGCTTATCGGCCGCAGGGCACGCGTGTCTGTACGGCTAATGAATGTCTTCCCATAATGCCTCTTGCCCTATCACTGCGGACCAGGGCATGAATGAGAGAGTGATCAAGAAAGTGTCTCAGTTCCCCTGAGGCTCATTCGCTCCTATTTTCTCTTCCTTTTTGTTACATACTTTTTCTCACTTTCACACTTCAAGATATTGAAAGTTATTGGAATAAGCCCATGAAAGGAGTCCATACACCAGGCTGGAGAAGTAAATTGTGTGTGTATGTGTGCATGCTCAGATGTGTGCTGTCTTTGTGGCTACCTAATTTCAGAATTTTTATTTTTTTGTTCTATAATATTAAATTTCCTTATTGCATTAATTACTTTCATTTGTTTGTTTTTTATTTTGAAATATTAAATTTTAGTGTATTATTTATTTCATTTTTAATTTTTTCTTTCAGTTAATTTTATTTAATTTCCATATTCATTACTTTATTTTATTTTATTATTTAATTTAATTTAATTATTTCTTTTTATAGATTTATTTATTACTTATTGAATTCATTTTACTTTTTATTCAATTTTCTTTCATTTAATTTGAATATTCTATTCTATTCTATTCATTCATACATTCATTCATTCATTCATTCATTCATTATTTTATTTTATTTTATTTTATTTTATTTTATTTTATTTTATTTTATTTTATTTTATTTATTTTATTTTATTTTATTTTATTTTATTTTATTTTATTTTATATTTTATAAAAGGTGTATTTCAGGTTCCGCTTAGTCTAGTTACAGATGGGAAGTCCTTGCAAAAGATATTAGTATGTTCAGAATAGAATATGACCATACTACTCATATGGCTGGCAATAAATAAATATATAATAAATAACCTTAAATGCTCTGTCAGTCATTTTGGATAAAAGAATCTGCCAGATGCATGAATGCACATGCATGTGAATGTACTATTTTTGCTGTAGGGTGGGTGACCAAAATCTCATATCACGGTATGAGTAATCTTATATAGCATTAGCAATATATTTTGTGATCTGCCAAATGTTATGACTTTTGCCTACAAAATTGTATAAAAATGCAAAATTACACTATGTTTTCCCAAATGAAAAATGGACACCACTCGCTTAATTAAACATGCAAAATAGTGCGTTCATGTGACAACAGCATAGCATTCCATTGCTTGAAAGATATATTATTACAAATTGTTTCACATTCTTATATTACTAAACCAACCAGTAGATAATGCACAGTATGCAGTATGCTTGTATTGCCACCCCAGGATACTCAATATACAGTATATGCAGGTTTAGAAGAATATGTACTGATTTTATAGGCTGCTGAAGAAAGTGTCCTCTATCCATTCTATTCACTATATCTGCAAACACAATGTCTCTTAGAGTGTGTGTGTGTGTGTGTGTGTGTGTGTGTGTGTGTGTGTGTGTCTGTGTCCAGAGCTCCAACACTCTACTTCTTCTGTTTTCAAGGGAAAGTGCTCTCGGCTCATGTATAATTCAGGCCTGTTCACTCCAGTGTTCCTACAGTGACCTGCTCCCTCTGACTTTAACACTTTCCTCATTTCCCATTTTTTCATTTCTCAGTCCTTTTCTTCTTCTCTTTAACTTTGCATGCCACATGGGAGAAAAGGGAGGAGAAAAGTATGCAGGGTATGTTTGCAGTGGAATACTGTTTACTCCATACTGCATATTGTGGGGTCCAAAAATCTGAGGCCTCATTGAAAATCCAGACCTTTTTTCATCTACACTTGGAAATCAAGAGAAAGTTTTAAGATTTTGAAACAAAGAAGTTAAGAGTGGTGTCCAGTTATCATCTGGGAAATCAATAGTTATTTTTGCACTTTCAATCCAATTCTGAGTAAAACATCCTAACATTGGCAGCCAGATCAGATAAAGAGTCATGAAAGGCCAAGTGCACTGCATACAGCAAAACTTGCATGCTGTGTACCCAGAAATGAACATTTGCTGAAAATCTACTCACCCTCAGGCCATCCAAGATGTAGATGAGTTAGTTTCTTCATCAGAATAGATTTGGAGAAATGTAGCATTGCATCATTTGCTCACCAATAGATCCTCTGCAGTGAATGGGTGCTATCAGAATGAGTCCAAACAGCTGATAAAAACATCACAATAATTCACAAGTGATCCACACCACTCCAGTCCATCAGTATCTCTTGTGAAGCTAAAAGCTGTTTGATTGTAAAAAGCAAATCCATCATTAAGGCGTTTTAACTTTAAACCATTGCTTTGGCCAAAATACAAGTCCATAATCCATAATAACGCTTCCTCCAGTGAAAAGGTCCATCCTCTGTTTTCCTCTCACATAAAAAACCACCCACATAATTGTTTAGAACTGTTTTGGCTTGTAAACGGTGTTTGATCTGTGCATATTTCTCTCCTGATTCAGAGATGACTTTTTCACTGCAGAAAGCAATATTACACATAGAGGACTTGTATTTTAGCGAGCAACAGTTTAAAGTTAAAATTGTCTTGATGGATTTGAAGATGGTAATTGATGGACTGGAGTGGTGTGGATTACTTGTGGATTATTGTGATGTTTTTGATCAGCTGTTTGGACTCTCATTCTGACGGCACCCATTCACTGCAGAGGATCCATTGGTGAGCAAGTGTTGCAATGCTACATTTCTCCAAATCTCTTATGATTAAAAAACAAACTCCTCTACATCTGGGATGGCCTGAGGGTGAGTACATTTTAAGCAAATCTTCATTTTTGGGTGAAATCTTCCTTTAATGGGTCATGATGGGATGCAATAGATCCAGTTTTTTTCTCTCCTCAGTTCAGGAGTTTGAGCATTTGGGCAGAGGACAGCAACCGTAATTAATCTTGCCTTGGGAATTAGCCGGATGTCAGCACAAGTCAGGCAGCAGACACATTTTTAAAAAGGGCACATTTAATGGCTTCTTGTTTGAGACTGTTGGCAGACCCTCACCACACACTGATCTCTGTCATCCCGAGACGTCTGACGGCTGGCCATTCTGCAGCTAAATGCTTTATTCATTAGAGTTCAGAAAACGACTCAGTAGACATTTTGATTATAATATGAATTGCTTACAGAATATGAAACATATACCATATCAATAAAAAGACTGTGGGATGTACATTGCAATTTTTTATTTTATTTATTTATTTATTTTTTTTACGTTGTACATAAAAAAATAAAAAAATAAATAAAAAAAAGATTATTGGAGAAGGTTTTAGAAAGAAAATGCTATTTCAGTCTTTCTACTTCAAAATGTCATGTTTAATTCAATGTGTTACTTGCTGTTTCTTTGCAGTTACTTGGGAAACAGTGAAAATTGTTTAAGTAAATCATACACAATTTTTTTTTCAGTGTATTTTGAAAATAAAAGGATTTTTAAAGTGATGCCATAATCTTATTATCATAGTGTGGGTAATTTTATATTGTGGTAACAATAAATATCACATCACTCATATTTCAACCTGGCAGTAAAAAAATAACAGTACAAAACTTTAACTGATATATTTCTATACTCATTATGTAATGAGACTGCCAAATCTAATAAAATTAGATATCACAATGTAGTAATTTCACTGGAAATTGGACCCAAATTGATTTATACACTGTAAAAAAAATATATATATTTTTTTAAAGTTTTAAAGAAAACAAAGATTATTTAAGTTTTAAAAGGAAATACTGGTTTAGTTTTTCTACTTCAAAGTTTCCTATTTAATTCAGTGTCTTGCTGTTTCTTTGTAATTTTGAGTGAATATTGTTTCTATAGTATTTCCCCATTGTATATTATGTCAAGTCAAGTCAAGTCACCTTTATTTATATAACACTTTTAACAATGCAGATTGTGTCAAAGCAACTTTACAATATGAAAATAGGACAATAGTGTGTCAATAATGTAAAATGACAAGATTAAGCACTCAGTTTTCAGTTTAAGGCATTTCATTATTGAATTCATCGTCCAGCTCAGTTCAGTTTAAATAGTATCTGTGCAATCAAGTCGACGATATCGCTGGAAATGAAGCGTCCCCAACTAAGCAAGCCAGAGGCGACAGCAGCAAGGAACCAAAACTCCATCGGTGACAGAATGGAGAAAAAAACCTTGGGAGAAACCAGGCTCAGTCGGGGGGCCAGTTCTCCTCTGGCCAGATGAACCAGCAGTTCAATTCCAACTGCAGCAAAGTCAGATTGTGTAAAGGACTCATCTGGTTCCTGTGGTCTTGTCCCGATGGCCGTCTAGGTGACAAGGTCTTCACTGGGGATCAGTCTCTGGGGCTCATCTACGTGTCATGGTCTCCACTGACGTTCAGGGCTGTAGAGGTCATCTCTAGGTGCTGATCCACCATCTGATCTGGATACGGACTGGATCGGATTGCTACGGTGACTTCGGAATAAGAAAGAAATAGACTAATATTAGCGTAGATGCCATTCTTCTTACGATGTAACAAGTACATCGGGTGTTATGTAACCATGATTTTTTTTTTCTGATAATATACCAGATAATATACTTTATTTCTTTATTATTTTTTTTTCTACTTGGAATTTCATCATATCTTTCTTGACCCATTATGTGATGTGAGTAGACTGTCTATGACATTTGCATACAAAATTGTATTCAAAATGTAAAATTATTAAATTGATTTCCTAGATGAATAATGGATGCCACTCACTTAATTAAACATGCAACATAGTTCAGTCATGTGACAACACTGTGGCATTCTACAGTTTGAAAGATTTATTACATATCTTCAATGCTTTACTGTTAATTTATTCCCTTCCCAGGTTCAAATGTGAAGCTGTTTTTGCACTGATTCTAGATTATTTTTAGTTTGTTCTGAATAATCTATTGGTCTGCATCCATCAAATGTGAAAAACAAAGCAGTAAAACATTGTAAATAATATTGTTTGAAGCCATGCATGACATTTCTGTCATCATATGTTCACCCTTATGTCATTACAAACTTGCAAATTCTTGATGCTTTTTTCATAAAATGAAAGTGTATGGAAAATTATAGTGCAAAAGTCATAGACCTCTGCTTCTAACTGGTATGCTGCTTTTAGATTCGCAGTAGGTGTTGTGAACGGCAATTACATGCTGTTTATGTTCTGTGTTTGTCTTTCTCTCTCCGCAGAACGACACGTGGAGTGAGCTGTACTCGTTTGCCGTGTTTAAAGCCATGAGTCACATGTTGTGCATAGGTTACGGTCGTCAAGCTCCGGAGAGTCTCTCTGATATCTGGCTGACGATGCTCAGCATGATCGTCGGTGCCACCTGCTACGCCGTCTTCATTGGACATGCCACGGCCCTCATCCAGTCACTGGACTCCTCACGACGCCAGTACCAGGAGAAGGTAAAGCAACTGTGCATGCATGTGGAATCAATCACCTAATTAAGCAAACGTTTGCAGATATAAGCTGATTTAGTGAGGTTCAATTCCCAAATGAATTGTTCTGTTGAATCTGTTTGAATTTGCTCTGAATCGAACTCAAAAGTCAGGTCAGATAATTCACTCACTTAATGAATCAATGGGTTATATCAAAGTTCATTTGGTGGCCATTTTGGAAGCATCTATGGGCAGCTATTTTTATGTGCGTAACTGTGAAAGCTTGTTCCTGCCACAGGATAAAAAAATAAAAAAGGTAATGTTTTATAGGTTTGCAATTCTAACTTTTTTTTTTTTCCAGAACGGTGATATAGTTTTCTTCTCACAATTCAGATTTTCTTTCTTAGAATTGCTGTTTTGACTTAACATCACAATTATGACTTTTTTCTCAGAATTGCGACTTTATTTCTCGCAATTGTGAGTATACAGGTTTTCTTGCAACTCTGACGTCATTTCTTTCTTCTGAACTTTTTTCAGAATTGCAATATAAATGCACAATTGTGAGTTTATTAGTCAAAATTGCGAAATATAAACACGCAATTCTGAGAAAAAAAGTATGCAAGATGTTTCTCACAATTGTGAGTTTATAGGTTTTTCGCAATTCTGACTATATTTTATAATGACTTTATAACTGTCAGTTGCGAGCTATAAATTCACAGTTCAGAGAAAGAGTTGTGCGATGTTAACTTGCAGTTCTCAGAATTGTGAGATCAAATTTGCAATTATTTTTTTTTTATTCTGTCATGGAAACAGTCTTCCACAGGTATCCATTGTACAAGTACAGCAGAAATCTCCAAAACTGTTTGTCAAAATGACATCAATGGAATCATATATTTTGCTTTTTTAGATCATCCTAATGTAGACAGCATTGTTATTTGCATACTTCTTCTTTGTATTTTGTGTACTTTGCTTTTAATGGAAATCTGCATGCTTTTAAGTCTGTAGTAAGACAGTGTGGCAGAATTGGGACACTAGTGTCATAAAATTGCATGTTGATGCCACAGACTTTTTTGTCACATACTGTTTGCATTTGCGTTTGTTTTGCATAAAAGTGTCAGCCTCTGTCTATGTTCATTATTATTAAACTTTTAGGTTCATACAGTCAGAAAAAAAAAAAAAAACTAAAAAAATGCTGTATTAGCTTTGGCCTCGTGATCCTTGCTTTTTCCAAAGTCATCACAAAACTATCAAAAATGCATTTGCTTCCATATCACAGGGGGTTGTGAGTAATGCTAGACTAAAGTTTGCATGAATGCAAACTCAAATGCACCATAAATAGTGCACTATCCAGTCACCTTTGACATATACGACTGCATTAATTGAATTTTGTGTACTATTTAGGACAGAGAGTATGTGAATTACTTTCCGCCAGGGATATTAGAGTTAACTAAAACTAAAACCATAATATATATCTATATATGTATAATGATACATTATACAAATAAAAAACGAGTATAAATAAAAAACAGTAAACATATTTTCAGAGATATTATAGTTGAATAAAACTAAAATTAAAATTAAAACTAAAATTGAAACCATTAAAAACGTTTTATTACTTGACATAAAATAAACAATAACTGAAATAAAAAAACTGATTCAAAATATTTATAAAAACTATAATAATTTGTCAATACTTAAATAACACTGAAATAGACTCTTATGCAATCCCAGAATGCATTGCATTGCAAGAGCCCCTGGACTGTTTTGGTTGTGTTTTCCCTCCCCATGTGCTCCGTGCCTCAGTTTCTCCCTTGGTTAATTAATTCCAGAGGTGGGGGCAAGTCACACATGTTCAAGTCTCAAGCAAGTCTCAAGTCCCTACCATCAAGTCTCAAGAAAGTGTCAAGTCATAGTACAAACAAATCAAGCAAGTTAAGTCAAGTCAGTGGCTCACCTCAAGCAAGTCAAGTCGAGTCCTGATAAGGGTCAAGTCAAGTCACAGTATCAAACAGGAACAAATATATTTTTTTCACACAACCTTATTAATTTTTCTCCAGAAATTAACTTTTTTAATTATACATTTTAAATAATAATGTTTTAAATATAACATTTTGAAAATGGGCAAAAGACTACTTTGTATAATTATAAGTCTGTAATTGAGAAAATATTGATAAAAATACAAGATAAAAATATGTATTTCATATTTATGTTATATTGTGTTTGACCATCCTAGGAGACACAGATAATATTTAACGGATTTTTGAAAATGATTTTGCACTAAATATCTCCAGCGAAGACTGGGATTCAGTCTGGGAGCACGCTAAAGAACTTCAGTGTGTAACAAAACATGCTATTCAGTTTAAAATAATATGCTGACTACAAATCACCCCTTATATCAGAAATAAAATGGACCCAAAATTTTCATCGGATATAGACACCCTATTTGGATTGTTTCTTTCACTTTGCATGATTGCCTACATTGTTCTTGAAAACTATTGTCATCATGGCTCAAAACAAGAAGCCTATTGCTGTTAATGTTTATATATCTTCCCCTGTAACTTATCAATTTTTTTGATTTTATTTTAATAAGAACTAAATTGACAGCTGTGCATTTAAGGTCTGCCTAAGCTTTTTGTTTTGTTTCATTTTTGTTTTCTATTTGTTCTGTTGGAAAAAAAAATATTTAAAAAATTGAATATAGAAATATGAAATTAAATGATAGACCTATGACGTTAATGCCACCAGTAACTGGTGGCAAATCAATGCTTAATCACAGAAGCGTTCATTGAACTGATTCGTTCAAAACAGTTGATTCGTTCATGAACAAGCAAGAATGGGCCACTGAATCACTCAACCGATTCGTTCAGTATTCAGTGTGTTGCTTAGAGACGCGCGTAACTCTAGCTGTGGGCTGAACTGAACTGTTCGCAGCCGCGCTGAAAATGTTACTATATCATGTTATAAATATAAAAACTTATAAATATAAAAACTCAGACACCATTCCATGCACCTGTGTTTCCAGTCCGTTCAGTTTGTTTTTGTCGGGTCTACTTCGTCATGTTCTTGTGTCTTCAGCCGTTTCCTGTGTGAGTTACCCCTTGTTTGGATTAATTAAAGACTGTTTCGTTTATTCCACGTCTCCATCGTTCCTCCCAGCACAGTTCCTGACAATATTATTATATATATAATTAATACCTTTCACTAGTATTTGTTTGTGCTATATATTGTGTATATGTATGTGCTATATTCATTTTCTTTTTAGCTTTAATGTATTTATTCCAGTTTTAGTAATTTTAGTAAACTTAACTTATTTTATTTCAGTTAGTTAGCAGGGCAACATTTCTTCAAGTTTTTTAAGTTTAAGTTGTTCATCTAATATTTGTTTTATTTTATCATGTGTTTATTTTATCAACACTAAAATAACTTAAATTTTTCGATTATAAATGATTTGTAACAGTTTTAGTTAATAACAACACTGTCTGAGACTTGATACTTTCCAGTGCAGACATAATGTTAGTTCCTTAGAGTTTATTAGTCTTGAACTCAGTCTTGAAACTCTCATTATCGAGGAACCCATTGCTTCACCTCATAATGCTACTCCTCCATCCATTAAAACTCATTAAAGTCACAATTGTTCCATTTGCCTGCGCAGCTAATGTTTGTGCAGCTGTCACGGTTTGTTTGTTGTTGTAGCGTTGACTCAGCAGCTCTTCAGATGCTGTTGCGTTGATTGGATAATGACTGCTAACGCGACAGATACGCGTTTGCTCTTTTGACTGTGTGTTTGTTTTCACTGCAGGCTCTATTAGCCGATGAGACCGCAGCTACAGCGTCAGCTAATGTACTACGTACCGCACTGCTGACTTGGTTGTGGCTGTCATATTTCTGTGCGGCGTGTTTGTAACAGTAGATTAGACTTGGCGCGGCTTCAGCGTTCCTGCTCGGCCAATCGTTTAGCAGCTCTGTTACCATGCATAAAGATTGGTGGAGGCAACGGAGCGCTCTGATTGGTTGCTTTGAAAGAGAGGGATTGTCTCCCGCCTATTTTAGCCAGTAATTTGAGGCGAGTGTATATCATCAAGTGGAGGACGGACACTCGTTGCGTATACGATTTATGCGCGTGTGCGCACGCAATATTACAGTGTCTCTCGGGACGAGCTAAACTTGATGAGGCAGCAGATTAGTGTCCTGCCAGTGTCCTCGTGAATTTGACGTAGGGGTGTGTGTGTGTGTGGTGCACTGTGATTCTGTCCTTGAAAGTGCCGTAATGAACTGATGGGAGGGAGGGAGGGAGGGAGGGAAATAGAAAGAAAGAAAGAAAGAAAGACAGACAGAGAGAAATAGGGGGGTTGGGAATAGACCTGTAGGGGTCAGGGACGAGTGACCTGCTTCTCTGTGCTGTGAGCTGCGCTCCGTTAGGAATATTCTCCTCTTGAACCGCCGCTTCAGTTTTAAAGTGACAGTTCACACTGCAAAAATAATGTTCTTCCTTAGTATTTTTGTCTTGTTTTTCAGGACAAATGTCTTAACATTCTTAAATCAAGATACATTGACTTGAGGAATAAAATGACTTTTGAGTTTACACTTAAAGCAATAAAAAATATCTGTTAATGAGATAAGAAAAATCATTGTTTTCCATTTGAATTATGTTTATTTTCCCACTAACAGATATGTTTTTTCTTGTTTTAAGCATAAACTCAAATTTGATAAATTTTTTAGGAAGCGAGAAGTAAATCAAGTAAATGTATCTTGATTGTTATGATTATTTAGATATTTGTACTGTAAGACAAGACAGTATTTGCAGTGCACCTTTTTTAATGTACTTTTATGTCTCACCTTGAGCAAAGAAAATGTGCTATATAAATAGAAATGTATTATAATAATTATTGTTATTTATAAATACTGTTCAAAAGTTTGGGGTTGGTAAAATATTTAAAGTTTTAAAATAAGTCTCTTCTGCTCACTAAGGCTGCATTTGTTTGATTAAAAATACAACAAAACTAATATTGTGAA
Source organism: Spinibarbus caldwelli (assembly GCA_039654775.1). NCBI lineage: Eukaryota > Metazoa > Chordata > Actinopteri > Cypriniformes > Cyprinidae > Spinibarbus > Spinibarbus caldwelli. Next base: position 33,446,371 of record CM077234.1, on the reverse strand, counting down.
ATTTTATTATAATTTAAAAATTACAGTTTTTTTATTTGAGTATATTTTAAATGTAATTTATTTCTGTGATGCAAAGCTGAATTTTCAGCATCATTATTCCAGACTTCAGTGTCACATGATCCTTCAGAAATCATTCTAATATGCTGATTTGCTGCTCAAGAAACATATCTGATTATTATCAATGTTGAAAACAGTTGTGCTGCAACATATTGTCATGATGTGCTACGGTGAGAAGCGTGGAATGAGGAGATGAGAAGACATAGGAGTGAACTCAAATAGCAGTCTTTTAATCAACATACAAAACAAGGGGTAGCACAGGGCTGGGCAGAAACTTACACATGTAGCACACAATACAGATGTTTAACACCAGACTCTTGACACAGGAAACACTGGGCTTAAGTAACAGAACTAAACGAGGATAATTAGGGGAACACAGGTGAAACAAATGGAACTCAATGAACACACTAGGAGCCGGAACAGGAAGATAACCAAATATGGGCATGATACGCATGAGGGAAAACTAGGTCAAGGAGCACATTGGGAGGAAAACAAAGACAAAACAGGTCCATGGGTGTGACATATTTTTGCAGAAACTTTTATATTTTTAGGATGCTTTGCTGAATAGAAAGTTCAAAAGATCAGCATTGATTTGAAATAGACTCTCACACCTGGTCTGTTTTGACTGTCAATTTTAATCAATTAAATGCATTCATACAGAATAAAAGTATTAATTTCTTTTACATAGCAAATTTTGGGACAGTAGTGTATTTTCTATAATTATCTACTAACCATTAAGCCACTCAAAGCATGTATGATTTTCTTTCTCTAAATTAGTTATTTAGCAAAAAAGGACAAAGTATGTTTCAATCAACATGAGAGTCAATAGGTAATAAAATCTGCATGATTTTCATTTTTAAGGTGATCTGTATCTTTAAGGGGATCATTCATTATGTTGAGACTGTCTGTGCCGCTCCGCACCTGAAACCCGTACCTGACCTGAATCGCTAATGTACAACAAAGATACAATCGCAGACGACGTGACTCATCACACTCTGCTTTCAAGTAGGAAAAATGTATGCAGACATGCAAACCGCCACTGTTATATGAAGCATATGATAGACTGTCGTCCCTCAGGACACCTCGAGCTCAGACTTCAGCATTTTATGAGAATTGATCAGCAGTTGATGAAAGAGCGGCTGGTTTTGTGGATTGTCTGTTAGATCTTTCTGTCTGTCTTTGCCTCGGGTGTGTTTTGGACACAGACAGTTCTGTGAAATTTCATGCCGTGTTTCTTACAGTGCCGGAAGAGGAAGGATGACACATACAGTGCACAGCATAAATGAGTACACCCCTCTAAAACTTAACAAATTCAGCAATTACTCTTTACTTAGATGACATGTTAGGGTTCTTTGGAGACATAATGTTCCAACAAGCCTGCTTGATCAATTACCAAAGAAGAATGTCCAAATTATTCAGCAAAATAAGATTTTCTTATCAAACTGATAAAATGTTGTGTTGCAAAAATGAGTACACCCTCCTGAAAGTTACTAAATAAAACTAAAAAAAAAAAAAAAATGTGTATAGGTTTAAAGCTATTTTTGATCAACAGGTAAGTATATTGAACCAAAACATTTAAAGACAAGTAATTTCCTGACAATTAAAAGTGTTATATAGCCCTCTGAATCATACTCTGACTTAATGCTGGCAGTAGTGGAACCACTTGGGAGAGAGCTGCCAGGTGACTTATTTCTTAGCATAAAAGAGGACAATGGTACAAGAGGAATACTAAATTGTTGTTTTAAGTGTGAAAATATAGCAGAAGTCGCACCGACATTCAAAAACAATGGACTTGTGACAAGGCTCCTGAAATAATCAGGTCTTCACTTTAAGTTTTAATTTAGTGATAAGTGAATTTTTTGCTAGAAAAAGAGCAGGAGAAATAACATGCAAGTGTCTCAGAGCCGGCAAAAGCTATGAAAAGAGTGACACTTTATCTCACAGAGTATGACGCAGCCTGCAGAAGTGACATGCATGGTTGTTGTCACCACTAGAATTACCTACTGTAGCCAAAGCAAAATAAAAACTCATTTAACCTCTTCCAAGGCCCATATTTACAAAATAGAGACTTCTGGGAATCCATACTCTGCTCTCAAGAGACCAAGTCAATCATTTTGCATCCAAAAGCATCCAAAATGTTCTGATGTTGCTAGAGGAGGAGTACAGTGAGAAGTGCTTGGTACCCACAGTGATGTTCAGTGGTAGTAAAGCTTTTATATAGCGATGAATGAGTGCTGAAGGTGTGAGGGAGTTGTGCTTTATCAACGTTGTCATGAATTCACACACTACTGTGTGATGTTATACAAAAACTTGAAACAGAAGATGCTACCCTCCCCTCATTCCCTGCATTATTGGGCATTTTTTCAGCATGAAAATGAAGATATTCATTCTCCCAAGGTGAAAATCCTTCAGTGGACATGTATTTCACTCAGTCTTAATGCTCTTGAGCAGCTGTGGGGGATTCTGTAGAGACGAGCTGAGCAAAACTCCCCATTAAAGACCAGAGCATTTAAGGAGGTCGTCCTCCAGGAGTTAAACAGGACAGATGTGAAAATTTGTCATGAACTTGTACACTCAGTGCCAAGAAGGGTCAAGAGCAGTATACTTAAAGTTCTGGAGGACATACTAAGTACTAGAATATTATACATTTGCTGAATTAAATCTAGGGTGTACTCATTTCTGCAATCCTTCATTTAAACAAAATTGGCTAATTTACTTATCTTACAGAAAGTATTGTCATATATTTAGTTGTTTTTATTAAGTATATGTTTAATACATTTCTATTTTGCCATCTTTCCATGAATTATATTAGTGATCATTAAGAAAATACATCTTTTATATTTATTCAGGGGGGGTGTACTCATTTGTGCTGTGCACTGTACATTTATATGATTGTGTGTCCCTCCACGTATTTTATATTAAATGTTGCCCTTTGATTTGCGTCATAGCTGTGAGCTCCCTCACATTCAGCTCGGCTGCTGTTTCTGCTCAGTGTCTGTGTGTGTGTGTCTCTGTGTGTGTGTGTATGTGTTTGTGTGTGTGTGTGTGTGTGTGTGTGTGTGTGTGTGTGTGTGTGTGTGTGTGTGTGTGTGTGTGTGTGTGCATTGTTTATTTTTATCGCTGCTATAAAAGTGTGTTGACGGAGTACTAAATCTGGAAGGCTGGGAAGCGGTCTGGATACTAAAAGAGATTGATAGAGCCAGACAGATTAGAGCAGGTAGAAGAAAGATGCTGCTCTGCTGTCCCGATGTGATGGAGACACAAACGCGGCAATAGCTTTCTTAAAATAAGATGCTTCAATCTGATAGACTGGATTTCAATGCTGTTGCAGTGGTTTTTAGATGTGCACATCCCAGGAAATACAAGTTGTTTTGACACTGAGGGTGTCTGTCTTTAGACCTGTGGGCAAAAAAAACAACAACAACAACAAAAAATTGAGAATAAAATTCTTATATACTATTTTAATGTTATTTCACAAAATGCTTAGTTAATACATATCTTTTTTTATCTTATCTCCCATGATTCATTATGATATGCTTTCTACTTAAAAATTAGTTAATAGATGGACAGCTAGATTTACAAGTGTAAAGCTTTAAATGTGTTCTTTTAGAGAGCTCATGAGTAGGATAGTACACATTTAGACAGCCTGTCATTTTATTTATAATATTTGAGAATGTTTGTAGGATTTACACTTTCTTACAAACATTTTATAATTTGCCTTTAGAACTTTCATATATTTTTTAAAGAACTTCTTAATATAAATCTTAGTTCATTTGTTCTAAATCTGTGACTAAATTTTTACAATGTTTATAATGTTGCAAAAGATTTCTATTTCAAATAAATGCTGTTCTTTTGAGCTTTCTATTCATCAAAAAATCCTGAAAAATAAAATGTGTCACGGTTTTCACAAAAATATGAAGCAACACAGCTGTTTTCAACACTGATAATAATCAGAAATGTTTATTGAGCAGCAAATCAGCATATTAGAATGATTTCTGAAGGATCATGTGACACTGAAGATTGGAGTAATGATGCTGAAAATTCAGTTTTGATCACAGGAATAAATTGCATTTCACAATATATTACAACAGAAAACAGCTATATTAAATTGAAATAATATTTCACAATATTACTGTATTTTGGTGAGACTTTTAGAAACAATCAAGACATATTGTAATTGCAAAGTCTTATTTTCCTGCATTTTTAGTCACTGTCGTCTACCGTTCTGTTTTTTGAGAATAAGCTGCAGTGTGCGTTAGATATTTTGGCGATAATTAAGAGTCTGGTTGTGTGACTCTAAGTCATGGATCCCCGCTGCTCCAGTGCTCACAGGGGGTCTGAAATATTTTTCAGGAAATAACAAGAGAAGAATTTCAATTAGCCCTAATGCCTCTTCTGCTATTGTCATGCATTGTGTTCTTTGATTGGGCGTCGAGCTGAAACTCTCTCTCTCTCTCTCTATCTTCTGCAGTCAGCAGCTGCCACTGCTGCAGACTGACACCAAACCGTATCTCTCGGGTTTCACTGAGCTTTCCTTACCGCCCGCTGCTGCTCTGAACAGCCTGAGGAAACAGGCATGACAAATATCCCTAGATCTTTTCTCTCTCTCTGCTTCTCTTTGTTGCTCTAACCTTCTGGAATCATTCGTCTTCTCTGTGCAGAACAGTCTTATATCCGTAATCACCTGTGATTCTTTCACTTCATCCATTAGCGATCTCAAAATATGCTAGAGTAAACATTGAGACTATTAAATTAATGCAGTACTTCATCAGTGTTGTTTTGCGTGACTGATTTGTTCTCCCCAGGGATCACTGGCCTTCAGGATGAAACTGTTCCCGGACAGAGATGTCAGGTTCTCGAGGGATTTTTCACTTTGGTACAGGGCTGGTGTCCTTTCACTTCTGTTGCATCAGCGTGGATGCAGTGGTTTCTTTGTAGTACCTTTGAATACTATATAAATGTTATTCATTTAGCTGACACTCTTTCCAAAGCGAGTTACTGTACAAATGAGGAACATCACAAACAATTAGTCATAGAGCCAACAATATTCATAGTGCACAATGCCATGTTTATAATAAAACAAACAAACAAACAAATGAGTAAAAAAGCTAGAGAAGAGCAGGGTTATTACAGTAAACTACAACCCCCCCCCCCAAAAAACCCAAACAAACAAACAAGATAAATGCAAATTGTTGCTTGAAATCAGTACTGTAATTAAATTACTTATCCACTGAAAAAGTAAAGTAAGGGATTACTGTTCATTTTTAGGTGATTTAATTACAGTTACTTGCGTTACATACAGTAAATAATTTGAAATCTAAATTTACCATCTAAAGATAAAATTGAATGCATCGGCTTTAACCCTCCGCGCACAGGCTCGTTCACTTTCAGATTTTCCTGATTCACAGAGAAACCTTAAATACTCAGATACATATAAGACTAAAATCAATAGAATCAAAAAAGCTTGAAGTGTCTACTTTTAAATGAACGAATTCAAATCAAAAACTAATATTTCTGATTATGTAATCCCTATGAAACTAAAGTGAGGTACATTCTTTCCTGTATCTGAAAGCCTGAAGTGTCTACTTTTAAATGAACGAATTCAAATCGAAAACGAATGTTATCTGATTATGTAATCCGTATGAAACTGAGGTACTGTCTTTCCCGTATCTGAGCTCATTATATGCTGTCACCTGCGCACAAACGCCCTCACCAAGATACAAAAAAAATAAAATAAATAAAAATAAAAAACGATAAAAAAAAATCAAGATTCATCTAATTCATCTAATTTATGAAAGAAGACCTACTATGAGGAATTTACCTCATAAGAACAGCGCGATCTGACATGACTTTATTCAGCAGAGAAGATCATTTCTGTCATTTATTCTTACCTACATTAGTTAACGTGTTATTTTTACGTAAACCTGTACAGATTTTACTAGTTGGGCTTTTCCTGAACATCTTGCCAAACTGAAATGTATTGTTTAACTTTTAAGCTTTTTTGTTATTCACATATTTTGCAGAGTATTTCTATTTGTTAACCAAAGAAGGTTACATTTTTTTATAAAAACGTTTAAGTGTTACAGTTGTTTTAAAGCTAAAAGGCTAAACTATTCTATGTTTGACTCAAATTGAAAGAATAAAGAGTTTAATTTCTATTAAGGTTTATAGGGATTTTAAGATGTAGCCAAATTAGCGATTTGAATAATTAAGCTACTTATTGAGTAACTAAGTTAGTTTTCAGACAGAGTAATTAGTAAAAAAATTTAAATACAATATTAATGAAGTAATCAGTAACTGTAATTAATTACTTTTTGAAAGTAACTTACCCAACACTGCTTGAAATAAAATAGACATTAACTGAAAAAATAAAACATTTCAGTTACTTGGCAATAAATAAATAAAAACTCTGTAGACATATTTAAAAACACTACTAAAATAACAAAAACAATACAATTATTAAAACTTTAAAAATAAAATGAAAATGGAAATATAAATATACCTTTACTATACTATATTAATTAAAAATGATCTCAATGATAATATAACAATGGAGCAGTGGTGATATACAGAAGAGTATAAATTAGTAGGGGAAAATACAGTATATATATATATATATATATATATGTGTGTGTGTGTGTGTGTGTGTGTGTGTGAAATAATATATAATAGTATATTAAATAAAGGAAACACTTTAGTATAGGGACCAATTCTCACTGTTAACTAGTTGCTTATTAGCATGCATATTAATAGCATGTTGGCTGTTTGTTAGTAATTATACAGCACAAATTCTGCATGACTATATCCTTAATTCAACCCAATACTTAAACTTAACAACTATCTTATTTACTATTAAGCAGTAATTAGGAGTTTATTGAGGCAAAAGTTGTAGTTAATAGTTAGTTAATAGTGACTGGACCTTAAAATAAAGTGTGACCTAAATGAATAATTTAGTAAGGGGTTCTTTTATGGATGTAGGGTAGTTAGTGCTTTAAACAAAACTGTCAGTCCTACAGTAACTCCACAACTAAGCGCACACATAAAGACGACAGTCACCGATGACGCTCTATCCCAATAAACATATACACAGATTTACAGTAGGCTATTTTTTAGGTATTCATGCAAACATAATCTGTTATATCTTAAGTGTACGTTTGGGGAACTGTTGGGGAAAAACATCGGATGTGTAACATTATATTAGATCCGTGCATTACACTATGTCTTAATATTTTACTATTTGTTTTTCTTACTTGAATGCTTTCGTTTAGATGTAAAATGGAAAAAATTAATACACTATACACTTGTTTTTTCATATATATTTGTTCTTTTTTTGCATCAGTTCTTATTTATAACAACAAAGAGAAAATAAAAAATACCTATATTGCGAATATTAATCTAGTAATGATTATTGAGAAAAGAAGTGGGGGAAAAGATGTAATGTTGCTGGGTGATTTTGCTTTGGAACCTTCATCAACTTTGTATCAGTATTTCTCTAAATTTACCTTGCTAACGTCGTCAATTTCAAACAGGTGTAGCTCAGTCATTTTTTGTCCGATTCCAACAAATCATATATCATTTTGAGGGTCTTTTAATAGAGAATGGAAAAAATGTGAAAATTTGCTCATTGTGACTCATTTTTCCAGCACAGGTCACATTTGATTATGACTGCATCACATATGACTAAAAATAAAGTTTGAGTTTCTCCGAAAGATGGTTTTGGGTCCTTAAAACTTAATGACTCTTTTTTTGCTGAATAACAGTGACAGTCTTTTTCTGGATGAGTTGAGACTCTGTTGAGGTGCTCGAGGGCAGGTTTGCGTTGGCTCGTCTCACTGTACCTGCAGGTAGAAATGTGCTTAGTAGCGTAATGAGGTGATTTATTCTAGAATCAGTGCAGTGAATAATACATCTCTGATCCCAACCTGAAATTAGACTTCTTCATCTTTATTTTCAGCAAGAGGACACCAGGACTTCACAACACACACACACACAGAGAGAGACACAGGTCGGTTCTCTGGTTTCCATTTATCTGAGATGCAGGGAATGAGGGACCAGGGTTTTGTTTGCTTTTACCTAGGCTGGAAAATCTTTCGGCAGGAATCAATATGGTGCCCTGGGATTATAATACTGTCATTTAGTCAATTTAGGCTGTTCTAAAACACTGAGGTTGAGAATGAGAGTATGTGGGTGAATGTAAACACTACATTTTTTTGAAAGAATTTATTGAATTTATTTGTTTAAAAAATGCAGTAAAAACAGGAATATTGTGAAACATTATTACAATTTAAAATAACTGTTTTCTATTTGAATGTGTTGTAAAATGTAATTGATTCCTGTGATGCGCTGGTGAATTTTCAGCATCATTACTCCAGTCTTTAGTGTCACATGATCCTTCAGAAATCATTCTAATATGCTGATTTGCTGCTCAAGAAACATTTCTGACAATTACCAATCTTGAAAACAGTTGTGCTGCTTCATATTTTTGTGGGAACCCTGATATGTTTTATTTTTCAGGATTCTTTGATGTATAGAAAGTTCAAAAGAAGAACATTTATCTGAAATAATAACCCTTAACATCAAAAATATCATGTTTGATCATTTTAATGTGTCCTTGATGAATAAAAGTATTAATTTATTTTATAAAAAACCCTAAACTTTGTAACGGTAGTGTGTATAAACTGAAAGAAATATTTAACAGAAAATCAGAAATGGTACTGTAATTTTCTGCCAGGACATCATCCATTAATCTGAATATTTCCTTTAACCCTAAAACACATGATGCCCACATGAACCCTAAAATGCATGATTGAATTCAAAATATGTGTAAAACACCTATTAAAAATCAATACAGAAAAATCTGTCATACTAACAGTGTATTATAGGCCCTATTTTTACTACATGTTCAAACATTCATTTTGAGCAATAGCAACAGCAATACCAAACACCACTATTAACTTAAACAACACTTCTGATTACCATATTCCTATACCATGGTATTTGAAAAAGCGTGACAAGAATACCACAGTATTACCAGGCCCGGATTAACACAGTGTAGTGCCCTAGGGTGACCACATTTGAAGGTAACCCCCCCCATCTAAAAAAATTAAGAGGACTGTCAAAAATTCAGGACCACCTTCTGATCAATAACAAAAAATTAGCCTTCCCATTACAAGGTAATATTTGACTCCTCAAAGTGATTTACAAGGGCTTTTTTTTTTTGGTATTTTTTGTAATGCCATATTTTTTTTTTTCTAATTTTATTAAAAGTATGTCATTATGTCAAATTCAAAAATCTATATTTAAGCTTTTCCAATATTTCTAATTAAAAGAAAAAATAGAATAAGAACAGGTAGAATAAGAAGAATAAGTTACCAATCAAAAGAAATCAATATTAACTAAATTAGTTTCCACTAAAAAGGTGGCACAGAAGAACACAAAAGAGGCATGTAGGTAAATTTAAAAGGTACAGATATTTACAGAGGCTCAGAGGTGGCATGGATGTTTTAAATTCATAACAATGTTGTGAGATTAATGTTTTAAATATAAAATTTTGAATATAGAACTACTGTTTGATTGAAATTATTTAAATAACTGAAATGACACTTTAAAAAAACAAAAATAATACTGCCAGCAGGTGGCGGCGAGTCACTGATATTATCACTGAATCATTCATCCAACTGATTTGTTTGAACGGCTGATTCATTCAGGAACGAAGCAAGTGACTGTCTTTATGAAAGGGTAATTGAATCACTGACTCTCTAGATTCATTTAAAAACGCAGTTCATTCATAAACGAAACACCGCTGTGTTTGAATGGAGATGCGCAGCGGCTCAGCTGTGACTGTTTGAAACTATTTTCCTTGACGAAATAGAGCAAAGTCAGGCAGTATTGTTAAAGTCATACAATGTACATCACTTAATATTAACTTATTGTTTATTGAACTGTTGTATTAATTTAATATCACATTTGCAAACTCCCTTATTAATCTTTAAAAGCTGTCACTCACTTCAGTTCATCGCAATCTCACAAAGCTCCATTATAATCAATGAAGCTCTCTACACCACACAACGAATCTCTTATTTACACCGTCTACACTTTGTTATGCATAACTCAGCAATGAACAAAACTCCAGTATTTTGTGCAGTGAGTGGATTCTGATTAACATTGCATTCAAGGAATCAACATATGTCTGCGATACATTACTCAAAGCTGCAAAAGCACGCAAGTAGAAATCTTTGAAGCTCCCCTCAGTGCAAACACAAATAGCCTATGCTGATCGGGTTAGTCGCACTGGTACTCCTAAATATTTTTTGATAGTCGCATGCAGTACTTTTCAGTCGCACTGTAGAGCCCTGGCTATGTGTCTGATATTTTCTCTCTCTCTCTTTTTTTTTTTTAAATTTACGTTTTGCACAACCGCTAAGATGATGCTGCCTATCCATTTGTGAATAAATATGCTCTCTGACTGGGGGAGGGGGCAAATACTGTGACCTGACAAAATCGCAATTCTTTATATGCCTGCATATATTTTATATTCTCTCTGTATATATTGTATCATTAACTGTTCATTTTCTATGCATCTGTATCTCTTCAAAATATATACAAAAGGAAAAATATTTTAAAGGTCTTGTCATTATCTTAATCATTTGGTGACCCCCTATTGGCTGGTGCCCCAGGGCACTCGCCCAATCCCGTCTATGGATAATCCGGCCCTGAGTATTACTATACTATTGTCCAAAAAATATGACGTTACAATGACTTTTCCGTGCTGTATTTTTATAGTAATCCTATAGTCTTTTTGTAACGGATTGGAGCTTCTTGTGTTCTAGATGCTTCCCGTGTTCTCTTGAGTAACCTGAGTGGTGCGTGTGATCTGTGTGCTATTTCTGGCGGTGAGAGGATGGTCCCTGTCCTGTCACTGGAGCGAACAGCAGAGATGTGCAGAGGAACAGCAGCAGTCAGAAACACTCAGTGCAATGCTGCAGATTTAGAGCATGTCTAACAGAAAGCCTGTTTATAAATACACACACACACACACACACACACACACACACACACACACACACGTACACACGCACACACACACACACACACTGCATAGAGACACACATAACCGCCTCTTAGGATGGGAGAGACTTTTGATGTGTTGAGGTTTTGAATTTAGAGGTGAGATGTATTTCAAGCCACAGAAGAGATGAGATAAGAATAATTGTGAATAATTCAGAGGCAGTTTAATTGGGCGATTCCTGACGAGTGTGGAACGTCAATGGACAACTAAACTAGGACACACGTTAATGGCCCATTGATGCTTCATTACAATGTGTGTGTGTGTGTGTGTGTGTGTGTGGGTTTAACTACAACTGAAAAAAGTGCTGAGGGATTTACTTTGAAACAATTTTCAGTCAGAAATTGCTACAAAGAATTACAAAGAAATTAAATTAATTGCATATTTTTTTGTAATAATCCAAAACACTGAATGCAGCATCATCAGATTAGGTAATATTTTGCAAATTTGAGTTTTTGTGTAACCTTTGATTTATTTACAACTTTGAAAAATTATTTTGTACAGCGTATTACTAAGAGAGACATAAATGAAGAGTGATCTGGACGATTAAAGAGTGAGCGCTCGCTATTAGAATTATGCCAGCAGTTAAAGCCATGAAAACGATGATATTCACACTTCTCAAGAATGATGTTATATGGAACTAATGGAATATGGATTTCTGCTCTGAGATTTCAGACTAGCCATATTCATACTTTCTAGCCATTTCTCTCTGCTAGTTGCACACACACAGACACACACACACAAAAAAATCTAATTAGGTGACTATATTCAGATTATATTTTTGCATTTGGGAGACACTTTTATCTAAAGTGAGTTACATTGCAATAAAGGTTTGCATTTTATCAGTTTATGCATTTTCTGGAAATCAAAACCCGTTGGTGTTGCAGCGTTATGCTCTACAGACTATATCAAAAACTCTAGCCCTAAAAGAAAACTCTGTGCTTTGCTTACAATATTTATGAATCACTTGTTCTTTGGAGGACGTCTGCAGGTGTTGAAAAATTGAGGTTTTGTCCGAATTAACTTTGTCCCCACAGTACAGTTCAAAAGTTTGGAGCCAGCAAGATTTTTCTGAAAGACATTAATAATTTCTGTTCATCAAAGTATCCTGAAAAAAATGTAGTTTCCACAAAATATAATATTATTTAATATAGTATTCTATTATGTTATAATATTTAATATAATATAATATTGAATAATATAAAGCAGGACAAATGTTTTCAATACTTATATAATAATCAGATAATATGGTGAACAGAAGAGACTTTAAAAATAAATAAATAAATAAAGTGAAAAAGTCCAGAATTCATGTAAGTGTGCTCTTTTGACCTTAACCACCCTGGCAACCATCCACAACATCCTGGCAGCAAGTTTTGCGTGATCAAGCTCTTCAGGTCAGGTCAGAAATATACTATTTCTTGTTTGTGTGTGTTCAGACCTGTCTTATATGTAATACTATAAAAATCCCCAAATTTTCCTGTGATGTTAGTACGAATAGCATCAGCGTTTACATGCTAAACCAGTGAGAACAGTGGCATGTCCTGACCCGTCCTTGTCTGTAACCTTTCACACCGATCGGTAAATGGCTCCATCAACGGCGACTCAGTTTTCATTTCATGGCTGTAAATGAGGCGAGAGAGGATGCAGTCTGACGTCACGCAGGTCTATCAGTCCATCTCTATCGCAGTGCTTTCTTCTGACTTGCCCATTAAACACAATTTTCTTTATCGGTCCATCAGTGAACCACTTAGATCAACACTGCTGCTTCTTCAACTGAGTAAGTGAGCGACATCTTCACCATGAAGCATCTGGATCAATGAAATGCTGGGAGAAGCTGTTTCAGGGTATAGATCCACTAGAGGTTGTTCAGAATAGTCCAGCTGATGCGCAGAGGAATGTTTTCCAACACGTATATGACACGCTAAAGTACAGTCCCTCATAATGACAGTGAATGTGGGGCTGGAACCCCTCTTTTTGCTACTGTACCTTTATGAGGTCATTTTAATAGCCCCTGTTGTCATTGATGCTTTGTTCTGTAAGTTCTAAAATTCTAAAATCTAGTAAATTGAGCTCTGTTATTTCAAATAATTTATTTTAAAAAATCAAGGTCTCTTTATTTTTTTTCAGTCTCTTTATTTTTGAATCTCTGGAAGTTCTAAAGTTTGTTTTAATAACCTTTGTTGTCATTGATGCTTTTATATGTAAGTTCTAAATTTCTAAAATCTAGTACATTGAACTCTGTTATTTCAAAAGATCAAGGGCATTTTTGAATCTCTGGAAGTTCTAAAGTTCGTTTTAATAACCTCTGTTGTCATTGATGCTTTGATCTGTAAGTTCTAAATGTCTAAAATCTAGTATATTGAATAATGTTATTTCAAAAGATCAAAGAGAATTTTATTTATTTATTTATTTATTTATTTTTTATTGAATCGCTGGCATTTTTTGGAATCTCTTTATTCTTGAATCTCTGAAAGTTCTAAAGTTCTACAATCTAGTACATTCGGCTCTGTTATTATAATAATCAAGGAAATCTTTATTTATTTATTTATATTTGAATTTCCGGAGGTTCTAAATTTAATCTAGTACATTTAATTATCTTATTCTAAAAGACCAAATAAAATGAGATTTTTTTTTTTTTTTTTTTTGTACAAATATTTTTGAGTCTCTGGAGATTCTAGTACATTCAACTCTTTTATTATAAAAATCAATTAAATTTTATTTATTTATTTTTGAATTATTGGAGGTTCTAAATTTCTAAAATCTAGTACATTGAACTCTGTTATTTCAAGAGGTTAAGGACATTTTTTGAATCCCTGGAAGTTCTAAAATTTTAAAATCTAGTATATTGAACAGTATTATTTCAAAAGATCAAATAATACAAATAATAATATTTATTTGTCTATTTTTAATCTTTATTTTTGAATCTCTGAAAGTTCTAAAGTATTCTAAAATCTAATGCATTTAATTCTGTTATTTCAAAAGACCAAGTGAAATTAGATTTTTTACAAATATTTTTGAATCTACAGAGATTCTAAAATTCTACAGTCTAGTACATTCAATTCTACGATTTCAAAATATCAAGGATTTTTTTATGTTGTTTATTTGCTGATTGATTTTTTTAAAATCTTTTTTAAAATTCTAAAATGTAGTACACTGAACTCTGTTATTTCAAAAGATGAAGAAAAAATGGTTTGATTGTTGTTTATTTATTATTTTGGATTTTTTGGACTTTTATCTAGTACACTGAACTTTGTCATTTCAAAATATCAAGGAAATTATTATTGTTATTGTTATTTTTGAAGCTCTGGAAGTTCTAAAAATCTAAAATCTATTCTATTGAACTTTGTTATTTCAAAGGATCAAATAAAATGTTATGTTTTTCATGTGACCTCCTTTTAAAACCAATCTTTGAACACTGTTGACACAGCGATGGCGCTGACAGATGCAGCCCACTTTCATGTTCGTATGAAGTTGTGGAATGAGAGCAGTAGTGGGACCTTTATAAAGCTCAACACACGGGCAATTATTCTCACAAGTGGTTCAGGGACCTTTACAGGTGCTTCACAAACACCTGCATCAGCAGATGCTGCCGTGCAACAGGGAACACACACGACTGCAATGCTAATGCCTCTGCTCTGACCCTCTTTCTATGTTTTACCTAAATCATTCCATCATTACTGTTCTCTTTCTGTCTCCATAAATAACGCAGTTTGAGGGATGCTTGGCTCTTTAGTGTTAACTAATGATCTGAGGCTGGGATTTGGGGGTCGTACATTGCTTGAAGAAGATGGACCTGGATTACAGCAATGAGAGAAAACATGAAAGTTTTTACGCTGACATGGATGTTTATCCAAAAACCTGTTTGGCTCTTTTAGAAAGTAAACTTGTTAAAAATATTTTTCACCCTCTTACTAGTTTATAAATAAATAAATACATTTTTCACCCTCTTACTACTTTTCATGGGAGATTTTTCCCCCTGTGCTTTAATGAAGATTTCCAATCTAAAATTAACATGTCTTATGCGGTGGAAATGACATGTTATGAATAACTCACCCTCTGTTTTGCTATTTCATAGCATTTTATGAATTTTAAATGAATGCAGGTTAATAATATTTTTAGACTTTTGGAATAATTTGACATAATTACAGCTTGATCAAATGATATTTACCTATTTTATCTCTAATGTTTTATCCCAAGCTCTTCCCTGCCACCATTTTTTCTTTGTAAGAGTGTTATTTTAGTATCACTGAGATACTATAGTTTTAAAAAAATATTTTGTATGATTTTTATTTGTATATTTTCATTTTGTTGCATATATACTGTATTGTTATGTTTGGTATATTATTTATGCTTTATCAGTGTTGAGTACTCTATGTTTTGGACTACAATGATCTGGACTTGGCAAAACATGCAGTAGAGTACAAATTACCAAAGAACCGTTAATTATCAAGAGTGATGAACTCTGATTTTCTTTGTCTTTGTTCTCCACTTGCCACATTTTTCTTGGATATTGACCAGCTGTTACAGTGTGTGTTGAATAACCTTGGCATGGCTCGTGTCGGTAAATGTTTTGTACTCCAGAGGATGCCAGTTTTTGTTTTCGGATGTTTAGTCAATTTGCTTGTGTTGAAGTCCTGTGGAACTCGTGCCTTGCTTTGAAATGGCTGTGTCACAATTGGCAGTCTTACTTACTAAAGTTTAAAGCAGTATTATTTTACCATTATTACAGTTGTTTTTTTTTTTTTTTTTTAATATTTGAATTAGCTTTTATTTTTCATACTTTCAGTTTTAATTGTATTTATTTTTATTTTTAAATTATTATTAATATTATTATTTTAATTTTTATTATTTTTATTAACAAAAAAAATAAATAATTTGAGTTGGAAACTGAAGTGATTCAACTTAGAAATGTTGCCTTGGCAAAAAAATAAATAAAATGAAATAAATGTATATTTGAATTTATTTCAGCCTTATTTCAATTAACAAAAATGTTTAAATAGTTTCAGTTTTAGTTAATGATAATAACACTGGTTTAAAAAACTGACATGATACTATGCATCAGTGCATTACTACTGAAAATGCTACAGATGAAAAAACATCCTCATTTTCTTTCCATTTCTGTCTTTTTGTCTCTGCAGTACAAGCAAGTGGAGCAGTACATGTCCTTCCACAAACTTCCAGCAGATTTCCGACAGAAAATCCACGATTACTATGAGCATCGTTACCAGGGCAAGATGTTTGATGAAGAAAGCATCCTAGAGGAGCTGAACGAGCCGCTCAGAGAGGTGAGTGTGTGTGCGTGTGTGTGTGTGTTTGGTTATCTGTGTGTTTGCAAAGGTCTGACTATGTCTGTAAACATCTGTGGAAAAAAATCTCCCAGAAGGCCCTGCAGTTGTCGCAGAGCTTTCCAAAACAATGAAAGCACGCTGAAGCGGGAACGGCTTCCAAACTCATTGGTGTCACAGTAAACAGCTAAATCCCTTCTGTGAATGCCTTCCAGCTTTCTCTGCATTTAACATAACATAAAGCTCCTATAACAAACATTCAGCTACTTATGTGTAGATGTTTATGCTTTAATGTGATCCGTTATAGCTGAATTGCACCAAAAAATGTCCAGGTCAAATTTCATAATCAAATTATATATTACGTTACAACAATTATATATGCATTGCAACAAATATTAGGCTATAATATACTATAATAACTATATAGTTTTATTTTTTTTCCCAATTCAAATGGATAAATATTATTATTAGATTTTCAGATAAATTATGTTTTTTTATATATAAGCATAAATGAAATTCAGTACAAAAATGGTTACATAATAAGTTATTTTTTCCCATGCAAATTATTATTATTATCATTGAGATATTTATATATTAATATTATTAAAATTTCCAGTAATTTTTTGTCTTTTATAAGCATGAATTAAAATGAAATAAAAATGTTAGAATAAACATGTTTATTAAAATGTCATAGTATATACTGTATACTATACACTATTATGTACTATAATAAGTATTTAATTTTTTTATTAAATATTATTATTAAATAATTACAACAAATATTAGGCTATAATATACTATAATAATGTTTCATTTTCTCTATGCAAATTAATCTTCATATTATTATGATTATGATGATGACCATTATTATTATTATTATTATTATTATTATGATTATTATTATATTTTAGGTAAATTGTATTGTTTATATAAGCATAAATTAAATGCAGTGCAATAAATGCCAGGCTATAATAATAAGTTTCATTTTCTCTATGAAAATGATGATGATGATGATGATGATGATGATGATTATTAAATATTTATTCACAAATATTTATTATCATTATTATTATTATTATTATTATTATTATTACATTTTCAAGTAAATGTATTTTTATTTGCAAATTATTATTATTATTATTATTATTATTAACATATTTTAAAATAATATAAAATAAAATAATACATTTGTTATTTATTTCCCAAACATTACTTGACAGTTTTCATGTGATTCATCCTTATGTTTATGTAAATGTTGTGTATGTGAGATATGCGTATTTCTCTCCCCCTCTGGACTTCTTTCCATCCGTTTCCTCCACCGTCAGGAAATCGTGAACTTCAACTGCCGTAAGCTGGTGGCCTCCATGCCCCTGTTCGCCAACGCAGAGCCCAACTTTGTGACAGCCATGCTGACGAAGCTCCGTTTCGAGGTCTTCCAACCAGGCGATTACATCGTCCGTGAGGGAACCATTGGCAAGAAGATGTACTTCATCCAGCACGGCGTGGTGAACGTGATTACCAAAGGAACGGTTGGCATGAAACTTTCCGACGGCTCCTACTTCGGAGGTACGATGCCACTCAAATTAACCTCGTAAATTAGATGGGAATTAAACCATCACTTTACTTAATTAAACTGCTCAAATCCTTATTGAACCCCTTAACATTTGAAATCATTTAAGCCAGAAATGGTGTGACCTCTTCTATTTTAGTACTTTATACGTATTTTAATTATATCGACGGTAAATGAATTGAACTTTAAAGGCACGTTCATGTTTGCAATCAACATTTTTTACTTTTACTTCTGATCTGGTCTGACCTTGATATTTACATCTCACTGTGATGTAAAAGACTAAATTTAATTACTTGTTATTCTCTAGCCAGTTTCTGACATAATTTAACAGACTACTTGTATTTTCTAAATATTTAAAGGTAAAGTGCAGTCATTTCTGCTGCACCAAACTGAATATAATTTTTTTTTCCCCCAAACATTTCCCCATCTGCTGCCTGAAAGATATTCCCGTCCCAAATCTGTTCAAATAAACTTAGCAATATTTTGAATGCACCCCAGTTTTTACTCTTCATGAAGTGGTTTACTTACAGTTGTTTCTGAACATCAAAATTGCATGAGAGACAGGATTTTAATATTAAAATGATATGCTTTCCAGTGTCATCAGTGAATCAGTGTCATTTTAAGACTAAAGGCCCGTTCACACTGAGAACGATAACTATAACTTTGGCTATATTCACCACAGACATCACAGCACTTTGTTATTCTGAGTGTGCATTTCCATTATTTTCTGAGCACATAATTGCAGTCGGATGATTTTGATTTGCTGTTGATGTTTTTAACATTTATCAGCTGGAAAAAAATAACTCTGAAAGTGATTCAAACATATCTTTCTTCTGTGCTGTTATTGTATAGATATGGTGTGAACTTGCAATTCTCTTATAGACAATGTTGGCTATAGTTATTGTTATCATTCTTAAAATTCAAAATTTGATACTTTACACAGAAATTTTGCATGAGGGTGAAAAATTTTTCTATGCAGATTTTTCAGTCTGTTGATGACATAAAAATTTTGCTAATATGACCTCCAGGGTTATTAACCAAAACTAAAACTAAAACCATGAAAAATGATAAATAAAAATAATAATATTTTTGTTACTTGAAATAAAATAAACTTCAACTGAAATAATTTAAATAAAAAAACTTACAATTATTTACATTTGTAATTTAATTTCAGCTAGTTGCCAAGGCAACATTTCTCATCTTCATCTAATTTAACATGATGTGCTAAAACTAAAGCTGAAAATACATAAAAATATACAGATATATATATATATATATATATATATATATATATATATATATATATATATATATATATATATATATATATATTGTTACTTAAAATAAAATAAACTTCAACTGAAAAAAAATATTAAAGAACACTTAAAAACCTTAAACATAATTAATTTTTTATAAAAATAAATTTAATAAAATGTAATAAAACTAAAACTAAAATTTATTAAAAAAAACAATATAGACAATGTAATAAATACAAATTAACAAACTAATGTTATTTATTCAAAACAAATAAACAAATTAATAAAAATTACTTTACACAAACTAATAAAAATTACTAAAACTTAAAAAAAATATATAAATTAGTTTCAAATATAATAGTATCTCAATGATATTAAAATAATACTGTTGACCACACCATTAATATGAACGGCCTTAAGAGCACGTCCTAACCTCATCTGAAACAAGTTAGCTTGTTTATTTGTGACAAGCCCAACCAGTAAACATTTCAAAACCAGTGGAAGCATTTTCGTTTTTAGTGTGGATAGATTACGTATTGCTGAAACGTGTCACGGTGCTCTGTGTTAGGAAACAGTATTTGCTTCTTAAGACACAGTAGTCTCTGAATCTTCTGGAAAGTGAACTGTTGTGAATCCTCTGGAAAGTGATGGTTGTGAGCTGACGGAGAGATCCAGAGAGAATGTGTGATGCTGAGGAGAGGAACACGATCCCTCTGCAGCCTTAAATCCGCATGAGTCAGCCGATCTCAGCTGCAGAGGGCAGGAGGCTCTGGAAGAGGCTCTCGGCGCGTGTCCTTGGAAAGGTCAAAGACGAACTGATGTCTTGTGTAGCCTGAGATCAAGGAAGAAAAGAGAGAAGCCGCCTGATGCTGTGTTTAGAAGGATCAGTCTCAGTATTACCATGTGAAAACTGTACTGATGTTTTCATAGCTAAGACTTAATGAAGTTCTCAGTCGTGCTTCAAATCAGGTGTTTCTTTTAATTTATTTGTCGAAATAAAAACAGACACCAATTGTTATCATGCAGTAAGATTACAGAGATATCAAATGGATATGAAATGTCACCTCAATCAAATAAAAGGGCAATTTAATTTTTTTTTTTTTTTTTTTTTTGTATTTAGACATTAGACAATTAAGCACATTTTTCCTCTAAATTCCCATTATCAGTTTAATAGACAATGCAATCAATTTGCTATTTTTCAATTCCAATTGCAATTTTTAAAACATTTTTA
Organism: Spinibarbus caldwelli; assembly: GCA_039654775.1. Lineage (NCBI taxonomy): Eukaryota > Metazoa > Chordata > Actinopteri > Cypriniformes > Cyprinidae > Spinibarbus > Spinibarbus caldwelli. Next base: position 33,425,907 of record CM077234.1, on the reverse strand, counting down.
AATGTGATTTTTTTTTATAGTAACAAATTGAACAAAATTAAAGTCAGTTTATTAATTTAAAAATGTTTCTTTTTCATAATATTTTATTGACAGATTTAATGTAATTAACCCTTATGCTTTATGTAAATTATAGATCTATAAAATATAAAATGATGATGATCTTTGTATTTTGACATTATTTTCAGGACAAGTAAGCAAATTTCCCTCCAAATTCTCATTACCATATTGCAAAGTAATTTTTAAAATTCCAATTTTCTATTTTATTTTTTAGATTTACATAAACTCAGTACAACAAATACTATATACTATAATATTAATTAGAAGTGTTAATTCGACATGTAGCAACACTGCGCTTCGGGCGTCCCATGTTCGAGTCTAACAAATAAAATGCAAAAACAAACAAACAAAAAAACATTTAGTTAAACCTTTAGCAATTTTGTTTGTGTGGTTTTGCCATTTTTAAATAGGTCGTTTTATTAATTTATTGAATTAATTGATTTTAGTTTATTTAGTTTTAATTATTTTAGTAAAACTACAGTTAAACTGAAACAAAGTGAGAAACATTGGAACTAGCTGAAATAGAATAAATTCCATTGAATTTTTATTGGATTACAGTTATGGTTTAAGTAACATGAATGTTTTTTTTATGGTTTTAGTTTTAGTTGATTATAATAGCCCTGATTTGTTCTGCATGTTCTGCATTTTCTTCATTGCAGTAGAATTTGTGTATGCGTAAATGGATTTTAAAGGTGTATAATCAGAAGAAAGAACAAATTAGATGAAAGTGAGGTTTTGTGCTCATGTGTTTGTCCACACAAGGGTTTGTGTTGCACCGGTGCGTGTGTGTTCACCTTTATGTTTGTACCTGTGATTGTGGATTTAATTTACTGCCTTTGGTTTGATGAATGACCTGGCTCCGGATGAACGCCGCTAGATGACGAAGTTCTCTTAAATGAACTGAGGCTTCCAAGGTTGTGAATTGGATTTTCTGGATTGACTTGGGGCACAGACAGGGAAATGGACCGAACACACAGAGGACCCTGATGGATGGGTCAGGACTTAATACACAGAATGACGCACAACATGTACGATAAATGACGTTTATTATCTTCGGAGGCTATTATGGGTTATTTCTCTCCCATCCTGAGGAGCTAGATGTTTTGTAGTTGTGTTTCAATATCATATGGGGTGAATTTAATCCCAAGAAACCTGTGTGTGATCTTCTAAATATAGACACAAAGTAACCTTGCGCATTCACCATGAAACAAGGCCATATACACTCACTGGCCACTTTATTAGGTACACCTTGCTAGTATCGGGTTGGACCCCCTTTTGCCTTCAGAACTGCCTTAATTCTTCATGGCATAGATTCAACAAGGTGTTTGAAACATTCCTCAGAGATTTTGGTCCATATTGACATGATAGCATCACACAGTTGCTGCAGATTTGTCGGCTGCACATCCATGATGCGAATCTCCCATTCCACCACATCCCAAAGGTGCTCTATTGGATTGAGATCTGGTGACTGCGGAGGTCATTTAAGTAAAGTGAACTCATTGTCATGTTCAAGAAACCAGTCTGAGATGATTTGAGCTTTGTGACATGGTGCATTATCCTGCTGGAAGTAGCCATCAGAAGATGGGTACACTGTAGTCATAAAGGGATGGACATGGTCAGCAACAATACTCAGGTAGGCTGTGGCGTTTAAACGATGCTCAATTGGTACTAAGGGGCCCAAAGTGTGCCAAGAAAATATCCCCCACACCATTACACCACCACCACCAGCCTGAACCGTTGAGACAAGGCGGGATGGATCCATGCTTTCATGTTCTTTACGCCAAATTCTGAGCCTACCATCTGAATGTCGCAGCAGAAATCGAGACTCATCAGACCAGGCAACGTTTTTCCAATCTTCTATTGTCCAATTTTGGTGAGCCTGTGTGAATTGTAGCCTCCGTGTCCTGTTCTTAGCTGAGAGCAGCGGCACCCGGTGTGGTCTTCTGCTGCTGGAGCCCATCTGCTTCAGGGTTCGATGTGTTGTGCGTTCAGAGATGCTATTCTGCATACCTTGGTTGTAACGAGTGGTTATTTGAGTTACTGTTGCCAGTCTATCATCTCTAATCAGTCTGCCCATTCTCCTCTGACCTCTGACATCAACAAGGCATTTTCGTCCACACAACTGCCGCTCACTGGATATTTTCTCTTTTTCGGACCATTCTCTGTAAACCCTAGAGATGGTTGTGCGTGAAAATCCCAGTAGATCAGCAGATTTTGAAATACTCAGACCAGCCCGTCTGGCACCAACAACCATTCCACGTTCAAAGTCACTTAAATCCCCTTTCTTCCCCATTCTGATGCTCAGTTTGAACTTCAGCAAGTCTTCTTCACCACATCTACAGTGGGTACGGAAAGTATTCATACCCCCTTAAATTTTTCACTCTTTGTTATATTGCAGCCATTTGCTAAAATCATTTAAGTTCATTTTTTTTTCCTCATTAATGTACACACAGCACCCCATATTGACAGAAAAACACAGAATTGTTGACATTTTTGCAGATTTATTAAAAAAGAAAAACTGAAATATCACATGGTCCTAAGTATTCAGACCCTTTGCTCAGTATTTAGTAGAAACACCCTTTTGATATAATACATCCATGAGTCTTTTTGGGAAAGATGCAACAAGTTTTTCACACCTGGATTTGGGGATCCTCTGCCATTCCTCCTTGCAGATCCTCTCCAGTTCTGTCAGGTTGGATGGTAAACGTTGGTGGACAGCCATTTTTAGGTCTCTCCAGAGATGCTCAATTGGGTTTAAGTCAGGGCTCTGGCTGGGCCATTCAAGAACAGTCACGGAGTTGTTGTGAAGCCACTCCTTCGTTATTTTAGCTGTGTGCTTAGGGTCATTGTCTTGTTGGAAGGTAAACCTTCGGCCCAGTCTGAGGTCCTGAGCACTCTGGAGAAGGTTTTCGTTCAGGATATCCCTGTACTTGGCCGCATTCATCTTTCCCTCGATTGCAACCAGTCGTCCTGTCCCTGCAGCTGAAAAACACCCCCACAGCATGATGCTGCCACCACCATGCTTCACTGTTGGGACTGTATTGGACAGGTGATGAGCAGTGCCTGGTTTTCTCCACACATGCCGCTTAGAATTAAGGCCAAAAAGTTCTATCTTGGTCTCATCAGACCAGAGAATCTTATTTCTCACCATCTTGGAGTCCTTCATGCGGGCTTTCATGTGTCTTGCACTGAGGAGAGGCTTCCGTTGGGCCACTCTGCCATAAAGCCCCAACTGGTGGAGGGCTGCAGTGATGGTTGACTTTCTACAACTTTCTCCCATCTCCCGACTGCATCTCTGGAGCTCAGCCACAGTGATCTTTGGGTTCTTCTTTACCTCTCTCACCAAGGCTCTTCTCCCCCGATAGCTCAGTTTGGCCGTACGGCCAGCTCTAGGAAGGGTTCTGGTCGTCCCAAACGTCTTCCATTTAAGGATTATGGAGGCCACTGTGCTCTTAGGAACCTTAAGTGCAGCAGAAATTTTTTTGTAACCTTGGCCAGATCTGTGCCTTGCCACAATTCTGTCTCTGAGCTCTTCAGGCAGTTCCTTTGACCTCATGATTCTCATTTGCTCTGACATGCACTGTGAGCTGTAAGGTCTTATATAGACAGGTGTGTGGCTTTCCTAATCAAGTCCAATCAGTATAATCAAACACAGCTGGACTCAAATGAAGGTGTAGAACCATCTCAAGGATGATCAGAAGAAATGGACAGCACCTGAGTTAAATATATGAGTGTCACAGCAAAGGGTCTGAATACTTAGGACCATGTGATATTTCAGTTTTTCTTTTTTAATAAATCTGCAAAAATGTCAACAATTCTGTGTTTTTCTGTCAATATGGGGTGCTGTGTGTACATTAATGAGGAAAAAAAAATGAACTTAAATGATTTTAGCAAATGGCTGCAATATAACCCCCCCCCCCCCCCCCCCCCCCCCCCAGTGGCAGAAATGGGCTTCCATAGCGTTGAAGAGCAAAAGAGACTTAAAGTTTCAAACCTGTATGACTTTTTTCTGTGAAACACAATTGTTCATTGTTCATACAATGAAAGTCAATGCATTTGGGCCCCAAATGTTCTTCAAAATATCTTTTCATGTTCCACAGAAGCAAGAAAGTGACAAGAAGGGGAGTGAATAATAGCAGAATATCAATTTAAAATAGGATACGAGAAAGTATTTTAGAACTGAAATAATTACACCCTTCATTTTTAAGACATGAGAGCTCAATAAAGCAGGAATATATTCACCACTTTGTAATAAGCATTCAAATCACATACTTTTGAATGAAGTCTGATAAAGTTTAATTACTTTCCGCAGGCAGATATTTAAATCCACACCCTGTTCAATGGAGGACTCTTCAGGGTTTCAGCTTTCGAGCAATTTAAAAACACTTGGCATCTAGAAAAGGTCACAAAGTTCCTTTCCCCAAATGAACGGCAATATCAAGATGTTTTTTAATCATTTCGGTGCTCTTGAATGTTAAACGTGTGTGTTTTTCCTCTCTGTCAGAGATCTGTCTGCTGACGCGAGGCCGTCGTACGGCGAGTGTGCGAGCGGAGACCTACTGTCGTCTGTATTCGCTCTCCGTGGACAATTTTAATGAGGTTTTGGAGGAGTATCCCATGATGAGGAGGGCTTTTGAGACTGTAGCCATTGACCGACTGGACCGCTTGGGTAAGCAAAACCTGAAACACCTTCTTAAAGAATGATAATGTGAACATTTTAATGCCTTACGGGATTATTCAGGGTTAAATACAGCTTAAGCTTTAAGGATGCCTTCTGTGTCGACATAATATTGACTTGTTGAGCTTGTAAAAAAACAACAGAAAACCTGGGAACTTCTAATGTAAAAGTTCCGGTGGGTTTAAAAGCAGAAATGTGGAATTGATCTCACGTGTTACAGTAGGAACACTTAGCACAGTCCTTTAACAGGGTAACCGATAGATACTTAAGAAATAAATAGGATAAATAAGTAAAAGGTTAAGTCTTTTATTGCTCAACTCTATCATAGTTTTTAATAAAGATCCTGTGGATTCTGCATAACAACAGGAAAATTGCTCACAGCAGGCGATTTGAAATCCGCCTGTGTCTTAAATTCACCGCAGTAAATGTGTTGTTGAAAGCAGTGAGTTTATACAAAGGAGGTTCTTTAATGGCTGTGGTGAATGAATGCTTTTACAGGGATAAACTTAAAAACAACTTCTCATGAAGGGTTTTAGCATGCCAAATACACACACTGGCATGTTATGCCTCGAAATGCATGTTTAAAAAACCTCTGTTAAAAATATGATAGTGTATAGAAAAAATGAGAGAAACTCACTAAATGATGTCATTAATAGACCAGCTGGTTGTTGGAAGACTGGTGTACCATCCTGATCCATACCTTTTGTTAAATGAGTTGTAAAATTGTATAAATCATCAGTTTAAAGTTGGACTCCTGAATATTCCTTTTGTTTATAGAGCAAGTTGTATTAAGTTTGTACTTTTCCTCTAGACTTTTATTTAAAAAAAAAGCAAAATTTTTATCAAGAAGTAGAGCACTAAAAGGTGCTATAGTGAGTTTTCTGTTACTTTTTATGTGTCTATAAGTTGTATCCATTTGAATAGATTTTGTTTTTAAATTGTGATTCAGTGTTTTCTGAACATATTTTTTACTTGAACAAAATAATAATAATAATAATAATAATAATTATTATTATTATTATTATTATTATTATTATTGTTGTTATTGTTACTTTGTTGTTGTTGATGATAATTGTATTTTTATTATTATTATTGCTATTATTATTATTATTATTATTATTATTTATTAATATAATAATAGTAAGTTTTGTTATTATTATTGTTGTTTCTTTGTTATTACTATTATTATTATTGCTATTATTAGTAGTATTTAATATAATAATAATAATAATAATAATAATAATTGTTGTTGTTGTCATTGTTGCTTTGTTGTTATTATTATCAATAATAATGATAACAATAATGATGATAATTATTGTTGTTGTTGCTTTGTTGTTGTTGTTGTTATTGTTGCTTTGTTGTTATTATTATCAATAATAATGATAACAATAATGATGATAATAATTGTTGTTGTTGCTTTGTTGTTGTTGTTGTTGTTGTTATTATTATTATTCTTATTATTATTAATGCAAATTCCACATACTACATAATTATGTGAAATTTACATAATTGGCATGAAACTCTGATTTTGTTTTCCTGCCATGTTGTAGAAAGGGTCCATTTTTATTTTTTTTAGTATTTATAAAATTTGGGAAAATTCTGTACTTTTCATGCTATGTTAATAGGATGCAAAAGTGTACCGTACCCATGGAAAATGACAATTTATCTCTCAATGCAGGAAAAAAGAATTCCATCTTAATGAACAAAGTGCAGCACGACTTAAACTCCGGCATCTTAAACAACCATGAGAACGAGATGATCCAAGAGATCGTGAAGTACGACCGCGAGATGGTGAAGCTGATCGACCTGCAGCGCCCGCGCGCCATGTCCATGACGCCCTCCATCCCTGGCGGGATCTTTGCTCCGCATGGCCAGTCGCAGGGCGGCAGCTCTGCCATCGCTACTCTACAGCAGGCGGTGGCCATGAGCTTCTGTCCCCAGTTCGGTCCAATGGTGGGTCCCAGCACCATGCAGTCGCCTCGGATGGTGCGACGGTTCCAGGTAGTGCAAAACCTTGCTAGCCCAGTGGTGGTTTCTCCTCAGCAGTCTCAGCTGGGGCTTGGTGCGCTCGCCAGCGTCGCTATGGCCAGTCCGCCAGTTCAAAGCCCGCTAGCGGCGGCAGGCGGACGAACTTTCCAGTACGGGAGCGGCCCGATGGGCGCGCGTTCCGGATCTCAGCTCTCACTCATCCAACAGCATGTCCCCAGTCCCACACGGCCCAAAGGAACCCAACCATTGCAACAAACAGGGAGCCTGACCCAAGACGCCAGAGCCCTGTCTGCTTCCCAACCCTCCCTGCCACAAGATGGCGCTCCGCCCGTCGCTCCCAGCCCGCCACCGTCAACCCACGTCTCCTCGACATCGATTGGCCCACCTCAAGCACCCCATCCTGCCATCCCAGGGCCTTCTGGAGTCCGGAGCGCAGTTCAGAGAATGGCGCTGCCTCACCAGGCGTCCGCAGCCGCGGTTGGGAATTACCCATCTACGCCACCCCCTACAGGCACTCCTCCCGCCGCAGCGGGACCAGACTCAGTTATACGCAAGAAAGATTCCATAGTCAGCCTTCCCGAGACGGACTTTACAGCCAGATCCCGGCTATCGTCCAACCTCTGACGAGAACTCTGAGACTCTTTGCGATACTTTTTGTGAGTCACAGTTCGTTCTTTTTGCTTGAGTCCTGCGCTCGTAGGGTGGCTTTTCATAGGAACCAAAGGGAGGGCGTTCAGACAGACTTAAGGTGTGGTCACATTTACCAAAATTTTGCGGGCGAAATTAAGTCGTTCCAATAGGAATCCGTACGATTGGGAATTTTGCGCATAGTTGGTCTTTTGAATTCACCACGTTGACCAATGAAGCTGCATGTTTTGAGAGTTTTGTGCTTTATACATCGCTACGCTGTTGACGAATTTCGCTGAAATATCGCTAATGTGACCTCACCTTTACCGCTACTAGATTTAACGTCTTCGCTACGAATAGATTCACGAGGTCGGATGCCTCGCTAGTGTAGCTAGTGCCACCCCTGTACAGCTTCGGATGCCTCTTAATATATTTGTCTTTATCGTCTCGAGTGAAAGGGAGAAAATCCTGTCGTGTGTTACTGTGGTGTTTTCTGTAGAGTTCATACAATGCAATTGGGCGACTAGAAAATCAGGGACTTGCAAGAGATGACGATGAGATTTGGCGCTTCGCAAAAGTGTTTTGGAACGTCTCCATTCTTTCTGTATAAGCTCTACTTGTAGCAATCTAATTAATTACTTGTCTTTCACTTTGTTGTAAAATATTGATAAAAAAAAAAAAAACAAGTATTATGGACCGCTGGTCGATCTTATATCTTAATGTAAATAAAGAGGTAAAAAAGGGAAAAAATAAGTTCTAATATAAAACACACAAATTGTATTTACTCGAAAACCAAAGTTGAGCTTGAACACAAGTTTTGGTTGTGTCTGTGTCAACTGAGAAAAATAAGTCAAACGAAAACGTCCTCTATTTAACTGCCTTGATTCCGAGTTTAGAAGCCATATACATGGTCTGTGTGTGCGTGCGTGTGTATTTGTGCACATATGCTTATTATTCATTTAATTTATAAAACTGTTTGATCGAACGGGAGTGTAATGCTTGCATTTTTACGTGTCGATAAAGGCAATACTTCACTGCATCGGGATTGCACAGAGTCGAGACGAATGCAATGGGTCGTTTAAATTAGCAGGCAAACCAAAATAATCATGCTGTTTTTTGTGATCCATGTTGATCTGCACATGCAATATAATTCTGCAATATTCTCGCCCTGCCTTTTATACGAAAGCTTCATATCGCAGCGTAAGCAATTTAATCAGCGTTATTCAGAGAATGTTCGAAACCTCGTCTTTTAAGGTACTGGATAAGGTTGCGCAACTTTCGCAATATGTTATGAAATTTGTCCTCGTTTTCTAAAGTTACATGTATTTTTTGTCACTTTATGCTTGGGGGTCTACAGCAGTTGTGCGTTTCAGTGATGGAAACAGGTTTTGTAATGTGTTATGGCTCTCTGTGTTGATTTTTATTTTATTGTTGGGAAGTACTACAGTCATAATAAATAGAAAAATTCACAATTTTGAAAAGGTCAAAGGTCAGAGAGGATGGTTATTCCAGTGTAGACCTTAAAAAATAGTAATTTTTAATTAAAAATGTAATAATATAAAATAAAAAAGACAATATTAGCTATATAATGTAATATTATTGTAAAAATATAATATCTTCTATATCTATTTATTTATTCTATATTTTACAGTTAAACAGTGACATTTTTATAACATTGCCTGTTGTGTTAAAAATAGATCCTGATTTGCACAAATTACTGAGTATCTAAAACATGCTGCATATTCACGGCCTGTAAACGTAATACAAAGTTTGTGCGTGGGCTCAGTTTGCAGGTCTGTGAGCGCTGGCTGAATCGTTGATATGTTGATTGCTTGTGAACAGATGTAAACTATTGGGTTGATTTACGAACTTGTCTCTTTACAAGAATGTAGTTGTTTGTTTCATTGTCAACTGCTGCAGATTTTTCTCACTTGAACTCTGAAAATTGTAAATATGACGCTGTAAATTATTTTATGTGCAAACCCGGGCAGTAACATAGGAAAAATGATTTTAGAAAAACAAAAATGAGATTGGTGCATAATGGGTTTTGAATGTATGCCAAGTGGCATTATTGATGTGACCTGAATATTAACAACTGCCATGTAAATAGTTCAGTAATAATTCATGCAAAATGGAAATTGTGTGTATTTGCCGATTATTTGTAGCTATCACGTCCTAAGTACTTTAATCAGATACGTCTAGAATGCTTTTATTTTTCTAAGTCTTGTTTCTCTAACGGTGATCCATCAGTGGATTATATTAACATAAAGCACACTGTGTCCCATTAGCACCCTCTATAGGACAGGCATCATCACATTCCCCAGTTGTGCTGGATGGATTTGAGATCGTGGGACTTGTGCGACTGAAACAGGCAGCTTAATCAATTGAAACAAAAACAAACAAACATTGACAAGATTCCCTGAAACAACAGTGTATTGATTACTATTGATTTTACAATATACAGTAAGCCTGCATTTACGCTGCTGATATGCACAGATCAGATCATGTTCATGCATGTTTGTGCAAGGGCGCAAACACAAGCGATGATATTTTTTCCATCTGATCCGGGTCACTTTCAGATGTGGTTCTGAATCTGAAATGTATCTGATGTGTGTGGTCATCTGGTCAACATCTAAGCACTTGTGTCCAGTGGTCTAAAATCATCACTTGGTGCTTTGCTAAGATTAGTGAATGCATTGGAATTACACCATTGCCTGTTGTGTCTTAAAGGAATAGTTCACCCAAAAAAATTAAAATTTGCTGAATATTTGCTCACCCTCAGGCCATCCAAGATGTTTGTTTCTTCATGTTTCTTCATCAGAACAGAAATGTAGTATTACATCACTTGCTCACCAATGGATCCTCTGCAGTGAATGGGTGCCATCGGAATGAGTCCAAACAGCTGCTAAAAACGTGTGTTTGTAAGAAACAAGTCCATCATTAATCCATCATTTTTAACTTCAAACTGTTGCTTTTGAGTCCATAAACTATAACAGGGGTAGGCAACGTCAGTCCTGGAGTGCCGATGTCCTGCAGAGTTTAGCTCAAACCCTGAAAAAACCCTCACCTGCCTGTAGCCTTAGTAATCCTGAAGCCCTTGATTAGCTTGCTCAGGTGTGCTTGATTAGGCTTGGAGCTAAACTCTACAGGACAGCCGCACTCCTGGACCGACGTTGCCTACCCCTGATCTATAATTTTGGTTCTTCCAATTAAAAAGGCATCTCGTCTGAATCAGGAGAGAAATCTGCACAGATCAACCACCGTTTACAAGCCCAAACAGTCCAAAACAGCTCTAAACTAATATGTGGGTGGATCAACAGGCGATAGACTTTTTCCCCTGGAGGAGGCGTCATTAAGGACTTGTGTTTTGGCCAGAAGAAATTATTTTAAATTTAAAATGCCATAATGATGGATTTGTCCATTCACTGAGCAAGTGATGTAATGCTAAATTTCTCTAAATCTGTTCCCATGAAGAAACAAACTCAGCTACATATTGAATGGCATGAGGGTGAGTACATTTTCATTTTTAGGTGAATGTAAACATATTAGATCTGTGCATTAGGCTATGCATTGTAAAGGCAGCACAACACCACATCTACACACTACACTGGAAGCAGATTAATAAAAAAACATAACTGGTATAAAATGAACTTTTAATGGAACATCACAAATTGGCTTTTACGTAATGGTCAAACATTTAACCCTGTAAAGCCTGACATATTAAATAATAGTCAAAAATTTTGGAGAAAACAAAGAAGTTTATTGAACCTTTATACAAAATATAAAAGTCTAAAAATTAAGTCATATTTGCTTTTATGGCTTATAGAGTATGATACAGTGAGAATATGGAGAACATACAACTCAGTTTGATTCAGAGGCTCAAACTGAGCAAAAATATTTAATTTGGTGCAGATGCTGATATTTATACGGCAAAAATTAAGATAATAGCTTGTAATGTAAATCAATGAGATCTTTATAACAGTATAGCAGACTACTTATCTCTCAATAATATGTCTTATAAAGATAATATTTAAATGCATATGTTTGATCATATGTTTGATGATCAAAACATATAATGCAATGCAATACAATGATGACTGAAAATGAACAAATAAACTTTCCTCAAATGATCATATTTGAAACTCATAATTTAACATGATTTTTCTAAACAGAGTTTTAAGGAATTGTGAAAAATAATCAAAAGAAGCTAAAAAAAAGTCTAAACTGTCAATCAGACAACAGAAGGCATGTAATAGACTGTGTACAACAGGTTTAACAGCGTATAAAATATTATACAGTAGGCTTTATAGTGTTAAATACATAGGTTTACATTTTTATCCAAAGCAAGTTACATTGCATTTAAGATATGCATTTGATCAGATCATGCATTCTGGGAATCAAACCCATGACCTTGGTGTTGCAGCGCCATGCTGTTTGAGCAACAGGAATGCAAGAAATTAAAATAATAAAATAATTTTATTTCAGACTGAGTGGAAAAACAAATCGGATGAAGAAGCCATGCAAAAATAGAAACAAGACATTTGTCAACTGATAGCATGTTGCTTCCATTGTAAACAGCTCTGTTGATTATAATGGCAGCTTTTTGGTTTTAAAATTTAGCGGTGCAACGCTTGCATCCAGTGTAGATGCGGTCTAAAGGCGTAATTTCAATCAAACCTAAAAAAGCCCCAATAAAGACAGCAAACTGAACCTCCACAAGCATCTCCTGTAACATAAGAGTGATGATATTAATCTGAGAAAGGAAGCTAGGAAATGACAGTCCGCTGACCGATTGGCTCGATGAAACTTTATCACAGGATTGCAATGTAATCTCTCTTCTTTGGTTTCTCAGTAAAGGCACGTTCTGTTTCCTGCGAATAAACCTTTCAGTTCTGCTAGGGCTTTATGTTCTCTCGCCCAAGGACACAAACCGCGCTTTAATTCGCCTCAAGCGTTGGTCGATATAGATGGATATGGCAGTGAATGTATGCGAATAACTGGACCGTTTTAATTACATATGTACACATATTTACATATGTAATGGTTTTAGCCCTAATTAAGCTGCTGTCTGATTGTTCAAATGGAGATCGCAGCCAAATGTGAGTATTTTAACGTCGCTCCACGGCAGACTCATGTAGTACCCATTCACGCTCTCACCGCAGGCCTCGTCTGCCGTTAAGTCATCTGTGTGGAAAACGTGACAATTTTATTCTGCTTTTCCAGTGCGGAAAAGCTGGCAGATGCGAGCGAGGCAATCTTCCCTGCTAACGCTTGAAGGACAGGCGGACAGATTGACTGCACATTCCTCCATATTTCCAGGCATCAAATGTAAATCAGGATACTTTATGTTTCTGTTAGAAGAAGTGATTTTTTTTTCTTCTCCCTTGTCTGTCTGTTTTTTTTCTGTTTTGACAATGTGCCCCAATGCACAATGTACTGTAAATACCTAGTGCCTAGTATATCTAGTTTCCAAATAGTCTATTTTTAGTCGTATGTGGCTCTACGAAAGACAAAATGCAAAGTTTATGTGTCTTTTCTTTTTTAAAGGAAACGTTCACCCAAAAATGATTTGCTTTAAAGCATCTTCACGGAGATCTTTTCTATACAAAGTTCATTGTGACCATGTTTATCAGACTACAAAAAAGACAATAAATAAATATGTAAAAGACGACCTTACAATGGAAAAAAAAAAAAAATTAATCAGTATTTTTGTATTGTTTTCCAAATATCTACATATTCTTAAACCAATATATGATTTCTTGAGAAGCAAAATTACTTAAGATATTAAGTCAGTTTTTTTTTTTTTTAAATGGATCAAAATTAGGCGAGTTTAAGTATAAAATAAGAACAAATATCTGCCAATGGGTTTTAAAAAAAAGTAGACTTTCATCAAAGTTTCACTTTAAAGTACAATTCACAGGGAAAACAAGATTAATTTTCATACCCCACTCACGGATTTTTTTCTCGTTTTTAAGCAAAAACTAGAAGTAGAGTATAGAGTAAAAGTAGAAGTATTTTGATTTAAGAATGTATTTATATTATATTTGTAATGGAAAACAAGACAAAAGTATTACTTAAATATTAATTTTTTTTTTTTTTTACCGCAGTGTTATTTTAGGTAAATTACAAATATACACAAAAATTACTAAAACTTTGACTAAAATTAAAATGAAAATAAAAAATCTAAATATTAACAGAACTTATAATAGAATCTCAATGATAAAATATATTTTACATCAAGTTAAACTAATTGAAAATTAGAAGTGTTGCCGTGGCAACCAGCTAAAATAAAATTTGTTTTAGGTATTTAATTTCAAGTACTAAAAGTTTTTTCTTTTTTTTCTTTTTTTTATGGTTTTAGTTTTAGTTAACTATAATAACCCTGGTGCAGAGTATGATTCATGCACTATATTCAATATCTTATAAAATTATACAGATGTTATTTTCAAGTAAATAAACTAGTTTCTGTTCTTTTTGGAGCTTGACAGGCATTAATCTCTGAAAGTCCACTGTATGAATAAACTGCGTGAAGATTCTTCAGAAATTCTCCTTTTATTCTCCACAGAAAAAAATTAAATTAAAAATAAGAGTATACAGACTTGGAACAGCATAATGGAGACTAAATACACAGCATTTTCACTTTTGGCTGAATTAATCCTTTTACCTTGCAATATATGTACAGTAGCTGCTAATTAGTGTTAGTGATACAAATAACCCAGCATAACCTCCTCGTGTGGGGAAACACGACTTGCACATTTCTGTTTGTCTGGAACCCTGAGCCGCTTGTCTGTATACGGTACAATGAGTGGGAACTTTAATGGGACCGTTGTTTTGGATCTACCAAAAGCCAGATTTTACTTTAGCACAGGCCTGGTAAGAGGTTCTGGGGGTTTTGCTGTTGCAGTTCATAGACATCACAGCAGATTCAATGATGATGAGACTTTCTAGCACATATAAGAGATGGAAAGACTGTGTTATTAGTGATTTTGAGACTATTTGTAAAGCAAATGATGTTATCATGTAGAAAAATGGCACATATAAATGGCAACTGCAGTAAGATATTACAATTCCAGCATGAGGTTCCAGCATTTTCAGGACATAAACTTCCTGCAATCCTTGGCTTACTAATTTATAACAGTTTTTGTTGAAGTCAACAAGAAATGGCATCTGCAATGCATTTCACTTCCATAATGTGATGTATTTGTGAGTGCAGCAGGATATTGGGAATTGCTTGGGATGGTGTAAAGTTGGTTCCTTAACTGGAATGAAAATTGAGTTTGAATTATTATAGAGGACTTCTCTTCTCCTGAACTCTGGGATGTAAAGACTGAAGGTCAAGTTCAACCTCCAGAACATCTTCACATATTTTAATGGTAATTCTTTTTATTTTCTAATCTATCGCAGTAACTTTCCATATGTTAACTGTCATCAACAATATTCTTAAAAATATAGGTTCCAAAGGGGGTTTTTGTAGCAATGCCGTAAAGAACAGTATTGGGTTCCTCAAAGAATCTTTCAGGCAACATTCTTAAAATATCTTCTTTTTTTTTTTTTTTTTCTTTTTTTTTAGTGTAAAAGAGCATTTTAAAAATCTAAAGAACCCTTTTTCCACTCTTAAAAATCAAGATTCTTTTTTGGCATCTATGGTTCCAAAAATGACCTTTAGCATGGAATGTAAATATTTAAAACATTCTTCAAACTAACAAAAAAGGTTTTTTATGATATCGCTGCATAGAAAAAAAATGATTAAAAACCTTTTGTGTAATGAAAAGATTACAGGGATTTGAAAGGTTTTTCGTGGAACCATGAAGAATGTAAATCTTTGGACTGGTTTTTGAACACTTTGGACTATTTGAAAGGCCTGAATTGCTGAAGTGCTGTCAGACGGGAGAACAGCAGCAAAGTCTTGTAGATTCACGGCTCGTTTTGTGTGTTTCTCTTTAACATGCGGCCGCAGCTCTGTTCGAAGACGTGATTTTATATGTAACTGTTCTTGTTTGAATATTCATGTGGGACCTTCCAGCTTTGTCTAAGTGTTAGTGTAGCATCAGAAAGTGTTTTAACAAGAACAAACTGACTTTGATATCCGTATTACCGTAACTAGTGTTCTTTCTCAAAGCTGTCTTCAGTACTGCGTGTCTCTCTTTCTGTCCGCTGTCATTTCCCATACTCTCCCACAAGCCGTCCAATTAAACGTGATTCAGTGAAACGTCAGATTAGGCTGCTGTGGACTAAATGGATCCGGATTTGTGTCTATTTCTGCTGACCCAAACCCAGCGAAAGCTCTGATGTGGCTAATGCCACTGCGTCCTCTGCCTGTTATTCGTTTAGTTTCTTTCTGTATGGATAACGAAGAAATGTTTGTTTGTCTCGCTTACAGTAGCGTCAGATCAGATATCAGATACCACTGTGTTCTGATATATACCATGGTACTGTTTGATTTAGCACACCATGGTATGTAATTGGTACAAACAGATGTCATAATTTGGTTAAAGAAAAATTGGGATTACTGTAGCTATCCCAAGTAAGGTTTATATTTCTGAAAAGACAAGGAATTGTACTTTTTTATATACAAGATTCTCAATCTGCTTTATTCACAGTTATTATTTTGATCCTAGTGAACTTGAACAATAAATTATTGTAAAATAATAATAATAATAATTGAATTTTTATTCAGTCTTTTATTTTTATTTTTTAAAATTATTTTTTTAATTATTGCAATTTTAATTAAATATCATTTTGTATTTGTATTTTTTTTAATGATTTATTATTTTTTAATATTTATTTTTTTATTATTTTTATAAATATTTATAGAACAGCCTTTTTGCCATACTGCAATTTGGATTACATACAATTATAGTAATGTATTTCTCTCATTTAGTATTAAATATTTTATATTATATACTTATAATTAAATCAAGGATGCATCAGATTGGTAATATTTAATATTTTTATTTCATTAAATCACAGTCTTTTATAATATTAGAATTAGGATCGTATTTTAATTAATTAATAAATGCGCGTCCCTTCAAAGAATATGGTATTAGTGGTATTAGTATCACTTATTGCATGGTATGCTTTTATGTTAAACCCATGGTGTTGTATTTAAGCGATGTGTCTGGCATTGCTGCTGTACTCCTGCTGATAATGTGCTATATTTTTGAGAATGTGTGTTTCACTGCAAGAGTCCTGAGCCTTAATCACTGTTTGCTCTCTGTGTGTGATTCCCTCCTCTGAACGCACTCGCACTCACTCCATTGTGTGGATATTAGTCAGCCATCCCATTTGAAGGTCACTCGAGGTGCACAGGACTAGAGCGGTTTTGGTCCAGTTGGCAGCATGATGATTCTTTGGCAGCCGCTCTGTCACCCTGTGTGCCAGAATCGCTCCTGCATCAGACCCATCAGCCCTCTTAGTATTAAGCCATAATGGTTCCAACTCCAATCGTCCTGCTTGCGTCATTCAGAGAGCCACGACAGCTTTGTTCTCATAACTACCCATAGTTCCAGCCAGTTTCATTCGGTTTTTTAACAGGACTAGAGGGGGAAAACAAAATCGCAGCTCATGACACCTCTTACAGAAGCCCAACATGATAATCTGCTTGTAGTTTATGACCCGTGGTGGTGTCGTGCCAAATCCAACTTCTTATCAACATACAGCCCCTGATGAACCGCCAGTGGCAGCTGTTTGTATATGATCATATAAATAGTCAAATTTAATATGTTTACATCAGTTTTAATGTTTTATCCTATACATCAAAATACATATTTTTTTTCTGGCTACAGATTTTTTCTGGCTAAAATTCAAATATGTCATAAACAACACAGTAAAAATATCATTTTAAATTCAAAAATATATTTTGTTTAAAAAAATATATATATATATATATAAAATAAGATTTGAAAGGTATTTTCTTGCACCTTGCAGTTTTGTAATATATTTTGGCATTTTAATGTAATTTTTTTTTCTCCATATGGGCTCTTAAAATAATAACAAATGTATCAATTTCAACTGAATATCATGATGTGACTTTAAGAACAATACTTTTTCCAGATGATGTGGTTTTTAACAGACGTCTTGGGGGTGTAAGTGTGCATACTGAGATTTAAAAGACACTAATTTGCGTATTTTAATGGTTAAGACTACAGTAATCTTTATATAGGCTTTTATTTTTCTGTATAGGCTTTGAATAGAAAACCCAAAGTAGTCATTTAGGGGTCCAGGGAGGTATAATTTGGCATGAATAGAGTTGCTTGTTTTGTTTTAGTTACATCTAGATCAGCGAAGGACATGTGGTTAGTGATACTACAAAAACTCTGCCAGCTGATGTCTATGACTGCAACACGCAAAGTCTCCTGCTAATGAATATTACCCTTTTTCAGTAATCTGATACATCAGTGACAATGTTGTTGAAGCGTTCCTTACAAATGATGACTTGTTGTGCAATAAAAAAATAACATTGGCATACAAAATGAGGTTGTTTTACGGATTTCATTTGCCTCCTGTCATGTTTTTCACTAATATTTAACTATTTCTTTATATCTGGCACTAATCAGTTGTTTTTGCATGTGCAAGCAGGAAAATGTGATTAGATTTCTTTGCATCCTATTTGGGTCACTTTCTAATATGGTACTCAATACAGTTCATCTGGTCTTATCATCTAGTACATGACTAAAGGAACTTGCAACGTGGCCACTAATGCTTTCTTCAGTGAAAAAGTCCATCTGCTGCTGTTCTTTCACATCAAAACCCACCGGCATATTTGTTTAGAACTGTTTTGGCACAAATGGTGCTTGATCTGTGCATATTTTTCTGCTGATTCAGACGAGATGACTTTTTCACTGGAGAAAGCAATATTATGGATAGAGGACTCGTTGGACATTAAAAACTTGACAGATTTGTTGATCTATTAGCACAGGTTTTGTTCATTTTGGAACTGATTGTAGGCTTCACTGATGAGAGCTTATGCACTTTTGAGTGAATATTGCCAAAATGATTGAGTTAAGCCCTATTCGGACGGTAATTGTTTCTCATGGCAACATAAGCGATTTGCAACATTTACAAGGGTTAGTCTGTGATTTTATTGCAGTCTGAATCCAGAATGACAGTGTTTTTCTCCCAACACCCGTTTTGACAAACACCAAAGTTGTGCAGTAATTTAATTGCCATCTGAATCCACATATCTGAGTTTACAAGAAGAAAATGATTAAAATTCAATATTTAAATCCTTTTTGATCACTGCCGAACACCGTACAGTAACTGTTGCACTTTGCTGTAATTTGTATGCATATTTATTACTGAAAAATAAATAATTACATAAATACTGAAATGCTGGAAACTATTTACAAGAACAATATTTCATAGCTGCTCCACCACGAGTGGGAGATGTTAAGTACAAAAAGAAGAAAGAGAAGAAAAGCATGTAAACATTTGAAACTGAAATGGGTTATTATTATATGTGATAAAATTATTTAAAATATGTATTATATAGGCCTACAATCACAGAAATAAAAATTTAAACCAAGTAGCTTTATGTTTTCCTTATG
Source organism: Spinibarbus caldwelli (assembly GCA_039654775.1). Taxonomy (NCBI): domain Eukaryota; kingdom Metazoa; phylum Chordata; class Actinopteri; order Cypriniformes; family Cyprinidae; genus Spinibarbus; species Spinibarbus caldwelli. Next base: position 33,407,010 of record CM077234.1, on the reverse strand, counting down.
TAAATAAAAGGTTGCATTAACTTATTTCTGCTAATCTCCCATTTTCAATGATATCCATCATTTTAAGATATAAACTGCAAGACAGGAAACCATTTCAACTATAGCGCATCTATTTTCCAATTAAAAAAAAAAAGAATTGAAATAATCAAATAATAAATAGGATATTATTAAATATGAATTTATTCTTATTATTCCAAGCATGTTACATGTACAGGATCACAGAACTCGCTTCTCCATAAATTCTGAATAAATCACCATCCAAATCCTTGAGTTTTATCACTGAGGTGCCATGTAAATTATTATTATTATTATTATTATTATTATTATGCTTTTTTCACTTAAAAAACTGAGGTGCATGAGCTCTGATCAGTGAGGTCTGGGATGAATCAGTTTCAAAAAGAAATACAAAAACAAGTTATCCTCTCCACTGTCAAAATGACCAGAACAGGTAGTAATAAGTGTACAGTATGTACTGCACAGAACACAGTAAGCATTACGCTATTGTCTAAGTTGTGACTGTGTGGTTCCTCTACACCTCTGATGATCAAATTCCCCCTGTCACGTCCTCTTTGTCTTCTGCCCGTCCTCTCCACTTCTCCCATTATTTCAGGGTCAAGTGATGAAATGCTAATTTTGACATTTAGAATTGGGCTGAACTCCGAGTGATGAATGAGTCGGAGTCTGTCAGATCGAAACACCACCACGTGTGAATCTCTCTGCATGGATTCTGGAAAATCTTTCTCTTATTTATCAAAAAGACTATGTAAGGGGAAAAAAACACATAAACAAAAGTGGAAGAGTTTGCTGATTTATGGAAATAGGCCAACAGGATACGATGAAAACAAGCAGAACAGAGGGTTGTTTTCCTTGAGAGTGATGCCGTAAATCCCTACCAATGAATTAGCCCTTGTTTTTCAGCTGATAAACATCAAAATCTCTAATTCATCACGCTGTCCAAGATGTAAATATTGGCCTAGTTTTCCTGGCTACATGAATCCGTATGACTAATATGGCCCAGAGCATCACACGCGGTTTCACAGGACCACTAATAGAGCTGTCCTGCATATGTGTGTTTGTGTCCGGCTCGCTGCATGGCTGTGATTGTTCTTGCTCATAGATGTGTGTGGGAGTGAGTCCTTGGACTGACCTCAGCACTGACATGCTCCACCGGGAGACTTTGAGACACAGACACCTCATCACTGATGCAGCACAGCCGCCGTCTAAAGAGAGAGAGAGAGAGAGGCTCTGTACCAAACACACAGAGTTGCCTACATAAGCAGCATTTTGAGACATCACAGGTGCTGCCCTGACACAAAGGCTGCTGTCGAATCTCAAGGCGTTTTCAGACCTGTAGATTGTTTGCTTTCTTCTGAAACAGGGACTTTATTACAATGTGACATTTTGTTCTTGGTTCAGTTCACCAAGTAAATTTAGTAAATCATGGCCACACTAAGAACTGTTTACCTTGTTTTAGTACAGTATCTGGGCACGTTGTACAGATTAATTTCCTCGTTTTAGTAAATTGTAATAAATTAATAATTTGTTCCTTAGTTTAGAAAATATGGCCATGTTGTACTAATTCATTTCCTCATTTTAGTAAATTGTGGCCCTAAATTAAGAATTTCTTTTTCAGTTTTAGTAAATTTGGCCACATTGTACTAATTAATGTCCTTGTTTTAGTAAATTGTGGCCATGAATTAATAATTTTGTTCTTAGTTTTAGGAAATTTGGCCACATTGTACTAATTACTTTCCTTGTTTTACTAAATTGTGGCCATGAATTAAGAATTTGTTCCATAGTATTAGTAAATTTGGCAACACTGTACTAATTAATTTCCTTGTTTTAGTATATCGTGGCCATAAATTAAGAATTTGTTCCTTAGTTTAGAAAAGCTGGCCAAATTGCACTAATTTGTTGACTCATTTTAGAATATTGTGGCCATAAATTAAAAATTTGTTCCCTTGTTTTACAACCCTAATTCCGGAAATGTTGGGACGTTTTTTAAATTTGAATAAAATGAAAACTAAAAGACTTTCAAATCACATGAGGCAATATTTTATTCACAATAGAACATAGATAACATAACAAATGTTTAAACTGAGAAATTTTACAATTTTATGCACAAAATGAGCTCATTTCAAATTTGATGCCTGCTACAGGTCTCAAAATAGTTGGGACGGGGGCATGTTTACCATGGTGTAGCATCTCCTCTTATTTTCAAAACAGTTTGAAGACGTCTGGGTATCGAGGTTATGAGTTTCTGGAGTTTTGGTGTTGGAACTTGGTCCCATTCTTGCCTGATATAGGTTTCCAGCTGCTGAAGAGTTCGTGGTCATTGACGTATTTTTCATTTAATGATGCGCCAAATATTCTCTATAGGTGAAAGATCTGAACTGCAGGCAGGCCAATTCAGCACCCGAACTCTTCTACTACAAAGCCATGCTGTTGTAATAGCTGCAGTATATGGTTTTGCATTGTCCTGCTGAAATACACATCGCCTGGAGGGGAGCATATGTTGCTCTAAAACCTTTATATACCTTTCAGCATTCATAGTGTCTTCCAAAACATGCAAGCTGCCCATACCGTATGCACTTATGCACCCCCGTACCATCAGAGATGCTGGCTTTTGAACTGATCGCTGATGACACGCTGGAAGATCTCCCTCCTCTTTAGCCCAGAGGACATGGCGTCTGTGGTTTCCAACAAGAATGTCAAATTTGGGCTCGTCTGATCCATAGAACACTTTTCCACTTTGAAACAGTCCATTTTAAATGAGCCTTCGCCCACAGGACACGACGGCGCTTCTGGACCATGTTCACATATAGCTTCCTTTTTGCATGATAGAGCTTTAGTTGGCATCTGCAGATGGCATGGCGGATTGTGTTTACCGACAGTGGTTTCTGGAAGTATTCCTGGGCTCATTTAGTTATGTCAATGACAGAATCATGCCGATGAGTGATGCAGTGTCGTCTGAGGGCCCGAAGACCAGGGGCATCCAACAAAGGTCTTCGGCCTTGTCCCTTACACACAGAGATTTCTCCAGTTTCTCTGAAACTTTTGATGATGTTATGCACTGTAGACGATGAGATTTGCAAATCCTTTACAATTTGATGTATTCCTCAATCTTTTTACGCACTCTTTCACAGATTGGAGAGCCTCTGCCCATCTTTACTTCTCTGCCTCTCTAAGACATCCCTTTTATAGCTAATGATGTTATAGACCTGATGTCAATTAACTCAATTAGTTGCTAGATGTTCTCCCAGCTGAATCTTTTCAAATTTTTTTTTACTTTTTCAGCCCCTTGTTGCCCCCGTGCCAACTTTTTTGAGACCTGCAGCAGGGAACAAATTTGAAATGAGCTCATTAGTGGATAAAAGGGTAAAATCTCTCAGTTTAAACATTTGTTATGTTCTCTATGTTCTTGTCACAAATCGGGTTTGTGGCCTTCCGCCCGATAGCCACCAGAAGGTCGACCTTCCATCATATTGACTCTCACATTGCACAGACTGTTTCACATCACCCTGGACTGCATTTCCCAGCAGCCATTTCACTAATCACACGCTCACACCTGAGACCAATCACACAATCACACACCCTACATAAACCATGGACTTCCTCTCTGTCACTGCTGAGTTTTGTATAGCGTATATCACTCTCCTAGCGATAGCTACTCTACGGAGCCAACTTAGTAATCATAGTCTTGCCTTGTCTGTTTTCTTGTGTTCTGATTCTTGCCCATGTTTCCTGGATTAACCCTTTGCCTTGCCGTACGGACTCTGTTTGCCCCTGCCTGGATTACTGTTGTGAACCTGGATTATCTGGTTGCCTTGCCCTGTTGGATATTGTACGCTGATCGAAGACCCAGGCTTGCCCTAGGATTACTCTTTGTCTTGCCTCTGTTGTACCTGTTTGCCATTGCATGAACCTTGCTTGTTTTGTAACCACATCCCTGAATAAAAGCCTTGCAAATGGATCCACACATCTCACGTCTCGTCGGCTCTGTAACAGTTCTATTGTGAATAAAATATTGGCTCATGTGATTTGAAAGTCTTTTAGTTTTCATTTTATTCAAATTTAAAAAACTTTCCAACATTTCTGGAATTCGGGTTGTAGTAAATGTTTCCACATTGTACTAATTCATTTCCTCGTTTTAGTAAATCATGGCCATGAATTAAGAATATGCTCCCTTGTTGTACTGAATTAAGCTGGAAACAACGGTTTGAAGTTTAAATTGTCTTAATGATGGATTTTTTCTTACAAACACACAGCTTTTTGTTTCACAAGACATTAATTGATGGACTGGAGTGGTGTGGATTACTTGTGGATTATTGTGATGTTTTTATCAGCTGTTTGGAATCTCATTCTGATGGCACCCATTCACTAATTAATTTCCTTGTTTTAGTAAATTGTGGCCATGGATTAAGAATTTGCTCCCTTGTTTTAGTAAATCTGGCCACATTGCACTGATTAATTTTCCTGTTTTAGTAAATTGTGGCCATAAATTAAGAATTTGTTCCTTAGTTTAGAAAATCTGGCCACAATGTACTCATTTGTTTCCTCATTTTAGTAAATTGTGGCCATAAATTAAGAATTTGTTTCTTCATTTTAGTAAATTGTGGCCATGAATTAAGAATTGAATCCCTTGTTTTAGTAAATATGGCCAAGTTGTACTAATTCATTTCCTCATTTTAGTAAATTGTGGCCATGAATTAAGAATTAGTTTCCTTGTTTTAGTAAACCATGGCCATGAATTAAGAATTTGTTCCCTTTTTTTTAGTAAATCTGGCCATGATGTACATTAATTTCCTCATTTTATTAAATTGTGGCCATAAATTTAGAACTAGTTTCTTTGTTTTAGTAAATATGGCCATGCTGTAATAATTAATTTCCTTGTTTTAGTAAATCATGGCCATGAATTAAGAATATGCTCCCTTGTTTTAATAAATTTAGCTAGAAGCAACAGTTTGAAGTTTAAAATCTTAATGATGGATTTGTTTCCTACAAACATGCAGCTTTTGGCTTCTCAAGATGTTAACTGATGGACTGGAGTGGTGTGGATTACTTGTGTATTATTGTGATGTTTTTATCAGCTGTTTGGACTCTCATTCTGACGGCACCCATTCAATAGAGAGGATACGTTGGTGAGCAAGTGATCGAATGCTACATTTCTCCAAATCTTTTCTCATGAAGAAACAAACTCATCTACATCTTGGATGGTCTGAGGGTGAGTACATTTTCAGCAAATGTTCATTTTTGGGTGAACTATTCCTTTAAGGACATCCACAGTCATGTGACCTTTGCTAGAATGCTTATTTCATTTGGTCATGAAATTTTAAATCAGAATTGTTTAAATAACACAATAAAACTAAGAATCTCCTCTTTTACGTTTAACAGTGTACGCATTATAAATTCCCCTTCCTAATTTATGTTATCTGTTAATGCAGTAAGTCCGGTCCAAATGTATGAAATAAAGCTCAGTCCAGAATTACTGGGTCATTATTCTACGCTCAAACAAGCAGAACACTGTAGTCATGCCATTACCGAAATCAAAACAACATAATTCACCACAAGTGCTCCAATTCATTACAGAGTGGATGGCCAAATGGAGGCCACATTTCCATAGATTACAGCTTGATCTCATCTACTGTGCAGGCACTGCCAGCGGTCAGCTTTACTCCGCCACGTGGAGGACTTTTACCATAATTAGCCTCATTGGCAGCACTCAGTGTTTCTAGAAATATACTACAGCTCAGAAAGAGAGAACATGTGTAAGGTGCTTTGTCAGCAGTAAGCGCCAGCCGGCACAGAGAGCAGATAAATGCTTGACCTCCCTGAGCAGCCGTTTAGACAGCTGTAATACCTGTTTACAGCTCCCACTGGCCTCCTCGTCCAGAAAAACATATCCCTGGCCATTACTAGGAAGCTTGACTTCCTCTAAAAGTTCATCAGGGTGAGACTTTGTTATTTATTTACATTGATATATAAATATCACCCTTGGTACATGTCAGTATTGTAGTGAATAAAAGTGTAAGATATCACCCAGCACTATCACACTGTTCGTTCAATTAAGCCTTGATCTGCTTCAGTCAGTATAAGCAAGGTCAACTGAATCTCACTGAAGCTGAAGACTGTAACTTTACTATTGATTTTAAATAAACACAGGCTAGAGATTTGCTAAAGATTGTACACAGCACTACTTTTTCAAATCATTCATCATTTCTTTTATTAACTACCATTAAATTACTATGTTAACTACTGGCAAGATTATAGAAGGCTGAACTGAACTGCTTTTAGTGTCTTAAAATGTGGTGCTCATGGCGAGAAATGCTGAAAAACAACAAAATGCATCAGAGAAGTTCCATATATTTATAGACCAACAATTAAAAGATAGCGCAAAAAAATGCAAGGACGTCCTGTGACAACAAGCAGTGTTTCTGGTGGAGAATGCGAGCAGTGGAGTGCTGAAACAGTATGTGAAGAGCCTGTAAAAGCCAGTGGTTCTCAATTCCAGTCCTGGGGGCCCCCTGCTCTGCACACTTTGCATGTTTCCCTTATTTAATACACCTGATTGAGATCATAAGCTCGTTAGGAGAGAGATCCATGAACTGAACTAATGAGCAGAGGATCTCAATCAGCTGTGTTAAGTGAGACATGCAAAATGTGCAGAGCAAGTGGACCCCAGGACTGGAATTGAGAACCACTGCTGTAAATGCTATAAATTCCTCTGTGTGTTTAAACTGAAAATTATTTTTAAATATCATATGTGTGAGTTGGTTACTATAAATTCTATTTGCTGAATATTTTAATAACTTCTAATCATTGCATCAAAGCCCATTCAAGATGACAAATTGATGCAAAATTATATTGCTTTGGATGCTAAAATAAGTTCTAAAAAAAAAATAGGAATAAATTGGCGTTCATAGATCATGCGTTCTTGCATTCAAAAATGTCTAGATACAGAGCAAAGGTGCTTGTGGTGAGAAACCCTGAAAAAACAACATGCATCAGAGCAGATGAATATTTTTATAGACCAACTATTAAAAAATAGCACAGTGAAATGCAAGAACGTGTCCTCTGTCTACCAGCAGTGTTTTTGGTGGAAAATGTGTGCAAAAGAACAGCCTGTAAATGCCTCTGCGTTTTCAACTTTAAATTATTTACAAATCATCATCTGTTGTTAGTTTTATGTCTTAGTTGATTACTATAAATTCTACGTTACATATTTTGATAACTTCTAACCATTGCATTAAAGCCAGTTTGAAACGGCATATAGACAACATTATTTTGCTTTGAATGTTAAAATAGGTTCTCAATAAAAGCAATAAATGGCCATTCACAGAGCACACATTCAATAACAAGATGCATCAGAGCAATTGCATATTTATAAAGATCAGCAATTAAAAGAATGCAAGTCCTGTGTCCTGTGTGAATAGCAGTGTTTTGGTGGAGAATGCGGGTAATGGATTGCTGGAACAGTGTGTGAAGAGCCTGTAAATGCTGTAAATGTTTCTGGGTGACCTAGAGGAGGGTAGTGTAGTGTCACTCTAATTTCTCACTGCGGTTCTGGAGGAGATACACTTAATGAGAGAGCTGGATGGATGGATAGAGAGAGAGAGAGACAGAAAGAGAGAGAGAGAGAGAGAGAGAGAGAGAGAGAGAGAGAGAGAGAGAGAGAGAGAGAGAGAGAGAGAGAGAGAGAGAGAGAGAGAGAGAGAGAGAGAGGATAAAAGTGCTGGTGTTCTCCCCAGGGTTTCTCTTTAAAGGTCCGGCCTCGCACAATCCACAGACAATACACTGAACGCTTGAATAAATCATGTTTCTTTCCCGAGGCTGACCCCTTTGCTGTCAGAGAGAGAGCGCTAGCTGTCGGCTCTATTCTCTCTGCCTGCTCCGTCCGTTTAGAGATCTGAGTGATGGCTTTTGGTCAGCTAATTACTCGCCAACAAAACGCAGCTTTGAACAAAGTGCAAGCACGAAATGAATAGATGCGAGTGAGCATGCACGCTTTTGTTGATGAGATATTTCGGCAAACGTGTCGCACGAGTCGTCAAATGTGAAGCACGAAGGTCTTATGACGTCAACGGTGAGTCAGACACCTTCAGGCCACATAAATTGATTTTCCTGCAAATCACTAAAGCCACCAAAATTCCAATCAACGTGAGAAATCGCTCTCAAGATCGTTTGTCCTTGATATTCTCTCCTGCTCCCTCTTTATGTGCTGCATGGCTGAAATGCATAAAAGAGTTTCCATCAGGGCTAAAAGAACGTTTGCTCCTACAATGTTTTGCAGTGACGAAGCCACCTGAAGTCATTTGTTTTGCAAAAGAGTGGGTGATCTTCAGGGATGTGAATGAAAGTGACCGCTGGACAGTGGAACAAAGTTGAGAAAAGCTGAGCTTTATGCAAATGAGCAGTGATGCAATGTGTCAAAGCTGTATCAAAAGGTTAGTTACTTTTTTTGGGCCAAATTTAAAGATAGATTTGTTGCTGTCCTTTGCAGAGAAAGCAATGCCATAATGCATTTGACAAGTTCCATGAAAAAAGTCCACTAAAGATGACAAAGCAAGTGATGTCATAGTTTATTATGGTTTATAATGGCATTTAAATTGTTGCAAATATGTATACTGTCGCACAGCTCTGTAAGTTGGATATATAAGTATTTCCAACTACATTTGTGACTCTGGACCAAACAACAGTCATAAGTAGCATGGGTATATTTAGTAATAGCCAACAATACATTGTATGGGTCAAAATGATAGATTTTTCTTTAATGCCAAAAATCATTAGGATATTAAGTAAAGATCATGCTCCATGAAGATATTTTGTCAATTTCCTATCGTAAATATATCAAAACTTAATTTTTTGATTAGTAATATGCATTGCTAAGAACTTCATTTGGACAACTTGAAAGTCAATTTTCTCAATATTTTGATTTTTTTGCACCCTCAGATTCCAGATTTTCAAAGAGTTGTATCTCGGCCAAATATTGTCCTATCATAACAAACCATACATCAATGGAAAGCTCATTCATTCAGCTTTCAGATGACTTTCAGTAAATTCAGTTTAAAAAAATAAATAAAAACCCTTATGACTGGTTTGTTCCAGGTTCACATTTGCATACACACAGTATACTCACCTAGGTCAATATATACTACAGTATATAGCAAATCTCAACTCCTTGAATGCTTGTAATTAACAAAAAATGACAAAAACACTCAACGAATTGAAAACATAATTATCGCGCAGCTCTCTCTCAATAACCTTATTCTCATACGGCTCGCATATAGCAATACTTAAAATACAGCAAACCTCAACTGCCTGGTATTTATTTACTTTGTCGCAAAATTCAAAGTATACTATCACAGCTATATATATAAAGTTGTATATATATATATTATATACTGTACAGCTTTATCTGCATATAGACAGTACACTCAGTGATATATACTGTAGCAAATCTCAACTCAAAAATGTAACTATATTATCACCCAACTCTTTATATAAAGTTGGATATATAAATATATCCGCATCCCTACATTATGTTCGGATAGGGTGATATATACTATATAGCAAATCTCAACTGCGTGATTGCTTGTGTTGTAAATCATATGTAAATGATATTATCACCCAGCTCTAATCTGCTAAATGCATCTATAAGGCATGAAGATATTAAGATATTATAAACATTAACATCATGATTTTCTGTAAAGCTGTTTTGAAACTATGTTTTGTGAAAAGCATTTTTGATGCATCTCAGCAAAAAAGCATCTCAGAAATTGGCTGTATAAGTTTGATTCTTGTGCTGATAATTGTTCATAACAATCTTGTTCAAAATCTGACTCATTACACACTGTTGCAATCTATGTACAATTAGTTTCCCCTCCAGAATGCTCATTTTTAGCGACAATAAAACAGATTTATAGTTGAATTAGCATGTCAACATGTTTTTTTACTGGCAGTACATCCCACCTGTGGTCAGATTTTAAAAATCTACAGTACTTCTAGTTGTAGACTCCACCAGGTATCAGCAGGAATGCTAATGAGCTCTAGTCTGTCAGGATTGCGTATCCTCCAACTGCCTCGGCATGACGTGTTTTCCATACTAATCATCCCCTCTCGCATACTATTTGCATAATGAGTCTCAATATTTGTCACTTCAATAATTTATAAATTCAAATTGCATTGTGAGATATATGCAGTGTAAAGCCTGACGATATGGCATTAGCAGTCTGAGACACTTTGAAAGGGCACAAACTTCCATCTGACATGCTCGATGCCACACTGTAATACTGTCAGTGTTAATATATTTTCTTCTATGCAAGATTAAGATTAATATGCATAGACAGCTATAGGTAAGGCCATTGTTTTTTGTCCAAAAAGTGTAAAAACCCTGTCTACAAGGAAAGAAATGAAGAGATCAGATGCAAAAGCATCTAAGTGCCGTCTGAAATTTTATTCTAAAACGAGCATTTTTATCAGGCTCCTATATTTATGTTGAGTTATTTCACTTTAATTGCATAGAAAAGGACCTATACATTGCCATTACCATAAAATTACTGAACCAAAACATAGGAGCCTGACAAAAATGCTTATTTTAGAAGAAAATTTCAGATGACACTGAGGCTTTTGCATCTGAACTCTTCAAATGTTGGTGTAGGATTTATTTTTTGCTTAGAAATTGTTCATAAATTTCACAAAAAATTACAAAGAAACGTAACACAGTGAATTAAACAAGAAATTTTAGAAAGAATGTGAAAAGAATGAAAGGATTTTCCAATAATCTTTGTTTTATTTAAGTTTATGCTTGCAACAAAACCAAAATGCTCATATTTTATCAATGACTTTGTTTAAAGTGTAAACATGGGTTGCATTCCAAACCACATACCTTCTGTTCTAAATTAAATATTGTGTAAGATTAGAATTAGTGTGCCATAAGTTATGTTATTTTGAAAAATGTATGCCAAAGTTTACATATGCATTTACATGAATTCATTTAGTATTTTCCAACCATGCAACTTGCAATGCATTCAATTCATGCAATTCAGTGTATATATGTTTTATTATGTGCTTTCCCTTAAAATCAAACCCAAGTTGTTTTAACCCTTGTGCTGTGCAGAAAATCCATTACCTAATTTGGTGTTTGTAAATCTCTCCTTTACCTCATTTGTAATTCTCTCATTATGTTATATTAGTTCTTGGATTCAATCTTTGTTTTCTTTCAATTAGCAAAGGTTTTGTATTTCTTTTTAGTACTGATTAGTCATAGGCCTCACGGATCTGAGCTTAAACAGCTCAGTTTTTGAGTATAAAAAATATTGTTTGTGGGTAATTTTCATGGTAACCCTTTAGTTTAGGGACCAATCCTCACTATTAACTAATTGCTTATTAACATGCATATTACTAGCATATTGGCTGTTTATTAGTAGGCCTACTTATATAGCAGATATTAATGGCTTACTCTGCATGACCATATTTTAGACCTCTTAATCCAACCCCATACCTAAACTTAACAGTTACCTTACTAACTATTAATAAGCAGCAAATGATCTATCAGTTTTCCAAAAGAGGTATACAACCTGTGCTAATTTAAAGAAAACGTTGACAAAAAGATTAAATACAATATTTGGTAATGATATATCATTAAAAAGACATTTATAAGCAATTTTTTGTAAGCCGGTCATTTTTTAATAAGGTGGGATAAAAATACAAAAATTGTCAAAGTTTGCTCATACCTTGTGTTAGCAAAGTCAATAAGTTTTGGTCCAATGCAATAACACTAACTAGCATTTGACCGAATGAGCGAAACACAACATGAGGGTTAAATGGGCTACAGAAGCATATTTGAAATGTTTGACTTGCCGTAGACTAGGAGAAACCAGGTTTACAAACAAGACAGACAAGTAGTGCATAGTAGAAGTATGTGAATTGGGATGTAGCCGTAAATTACCCAACATACAGCTACATCACTTCTGCTGCGTCTGTCTTTGCAGTCGTGTTCTGCTGTTTACACTGAAGCTCAGATGATCATTTTCTGCCTGTTAGCTTACGTGCCATCTATGCCTGGTTCAGCACAAACAAACATCAGCTAACACCCTTGCAATTGCTGAGACTTTGTGTTGACAAGATATTACGTTCTGTATTCACATCTCTCTCCCTCGTTGTGTGTTTTTAAAAGAGTCAGAGATGACGTGATATTGCATTTCATATTCATAGCTGAGTTCCTCTCTCTTTCTAAGGCTAATGAGTTTTGGGACGAGGTTTTTGGCCCCTGATTCATCTCATTTATTTTGCTGAATCAAGCTTCGCGTGTTTACCCGAGGCAGAGCCTGTAGCCTCAGATCCAGACGGCTGCTCACTGACCGCATTATGCATATTCAGTAGAAACATGGCAGGAGCCATCAGAAATCACCATTTCCAATCTGATTAAAAAGCCTGGGATGAAATTTCTGGGAGTGACAGTTTTTTTTCAGACCATCTAGAAATTTCAAGGAACAACTAGTCACTAGATTTGAGAGGTTTATAATATATTTGAATCATTTTCCTGTGGGAACATTAACATTAAATTTTATTTAACACTTATTATTTAACATTAACTTGAATATTTATTTATGCAGTGAATGGGTGCCGTCAGAATGAGAGTCAAAACAGGTGATAAAAACATCACAATAATCCACAAGTAATCCACACCACTCCAGTCCATCAAATAACATCTTGTGAAGCCAAAAGCTGTGTGTTTGTAAGAAACAAATCCATCATTAGGACATTTTTATCTTCAAATCATTGCTTCTGGCTAAAACAAGAGTCCATAATCCATAATATTGCTTTCTTCAGTGAAAAAGTTGTCTGGTCTGAATCAGGAGAGAAATATGCACAGATCAAACCCTTTTACAAACCAAAATGGCCTTTTCTCTTCTCAAGACATTAACTGATGAACTGGAGTGGTATGGATTACTTGTGGATTACTGTGATGTTTTTATCAGCTGTTTGGACTCTCATTCTGACGGCACCCATTCACTGCAGAGGATCCATTGTTGAGCAAGTGATGTAATGCTACATTTCTTCAAATTTGTTCCCATGAAGAAACAAACTCATCTACATCTTGGATGGGCCTGAGGATAGTTATATTTTCAACAAATTTTAATTTTTTGGTGAACTATTCCTTTAAAAATTGAATACAGTTACCTGAGAATCAAAGTTGTTCCACTGTAGTTCTCAAATACACCCAAACAACAAGTGCTCATATTATTCTGCTCTAATTTTGCCTAACATCTCCTTTTGTGTTTCACAGAAGAAAGCACATTTTGGAACAACACAAGAGTGAGTTATTTATGGCAATTTAGATGGCAGTTAGACTATTAAATTATATTATTTACAAGCAAATCGTTTATTGTAATTATTAATAATAGTCTTTTTATCATATTACTGCTTCCAGCATTTTAGAACATTGTAGTTTGCCAAACAACACCATTTATTTGTGGAGAAGCCACTGTAGCACTCAGTCTCTCGTTGCTTTATTTTAAGAAGTATAAAAACAGATTCATTGGTGTGGGACTGACTTTCTGTCCATGAGAGCAGCTGACCAGAATAGCCCAGCGTCTGTGAGCTCTGCTCATTATTCCCTGGACAGCAATCAAACGCTAAAAGCTGATCGTCAGAAAACTAAAAGAGTTAGAGAACATAATAGAAATACAGCACATGAGACACTGTAGAATTGCTCTACTGAGCCATTCAACTCTCTCTTGTATTGTTGCAGGCCCGCCTGACAGCTGCTTCATTCACCATGCTGAGGCTGCTTTCATTGAGGGAAAATCTGAGAGCAAAACCTGCTAACGTCTCACTTCCAGAGTCCCACACTGTGAGGACAGCCGCTCCAGGAATGCAAATCTGAATTCATTTTTCTCAGAAACACACTGGCACATTAAAACTACATTTGCTAATTTTCTGAAGAAAATGTAAGTGTAGTTTGTCTATGCAAACCTAACTGCCATGTTGTTATATGGTTGATAGGGCACAAACTTTATTTAGAAAATAATGATGTTTTAGATGTGCTTTATTTTAATTTCCTTGTAGTTTTTTTTTTTTTTACTTTTTAAGAATTTAAGATCAAAATTGATCCCCATGGACTTTATGTAACCAAATATAACATTTTATATTTGGTATATGACCAAATATAACATATGTAACACTAAATGTGACATTTGCATTATATAAATATACTGTATATAATTAGTTTTTTAACATGTCTATATAGTTTTTATTCATTTTTATTTCACTTTAAGTTTTAGGTTTTAACTACATCAAGTTACTACAACCCGAATTCCGGAAATGTTTTTTTAAATTTGAACTCGTCTGACCATAGAACACTTTTCCACTTTGAAACAGTCCATTTTAAATGAGCCTTGGCCCACAGGACACGACGGCGCTTCTGGACCATGTTCACATATGGCTTCCTTTTTGCATGATAGAGATTTAGTTGGCATCTGCAGATGGCACGGCGGATTGTGTTTACCGACAGTGGTTTCTGGAAGTATTCCTGGGCCCATTTAGTAATGTCAATGACAGAATCATGCCGATGAGTGATGCAGTGTCATCTGAGGGCCCGAAGACCATGGGCATCCAACAAAGGTCTTCGGCCTTGTCCTTTTTCTCCAGTTTCTCTGAATCTTTTGATGATGTTATGCACTGTAGATGATGAGATTTGCAATTCCTTTGCAATCTGACGTTGAGGAACGTTGTTTTTAAAGTATTCCACAATCTTTTTACGCACTCTTTCACAGATTGGAGAGCCTCTACCCATCTTTACTTCTGAGAGACTCTGACTCTCTAAGACATCCCTTTTATAGCTAATGATGTTACAGACCTGATGTAAATTATCTTAATTAGTTGCTAGATGTTCTCCCAGCTGAATCTTTTCAAAATTTCTTGCTTTTTCAGCCCTTTGTTGCCTCCGTGCCAACTTTTTTGAGACCTGTGGCAGGCATCAAATTTGAAATGAGCTCATTTAGTGGATAAAAGTGTAAAATTTCTCAGTTTAAACATTTGTTATGTTCTCTATGTTCTATTGTGAATAAAATATTGGATCATGTAATTTGAAAGTCTTTTAGTTTTCATTTTATTCAAGTTTAAAAACCGTCCCAAAATTTCTGGAATTCGGGTGGTAAATGAAAATGGAAAAAGTTGGTTTGTTCACTAGCTGACTAACTTATAACTATTTATAATTTTTATAATTTATTTTATATATTTTTTAATATTTTGAATTGTTTTTTTTAATGTGTTTTCAATTTTCACTGTCATTTTAGATAACGTTTATAGTTTTTATGAATTATTTTAATACATCAGGTTGTTAAATAAAAATGGAAAATGTTGGTTTGACAACCTGATTTTTATATATATATATATATATATATATATATATATATATATATATATATATATATATATATATTTTTTTTTTTTTTTTTTTTAATATTTATGAAATTTTATGTATCAGCAACAACATTTATTTTTTTTTTTTAATTTTATCTTAGTTTAGTTATGATTTTTGTTGTAGTGTTTAATTATGATTGGTTTTCGGCCTCGTCTTTATTTGCACAGGGAATTATGCTCTGTTCTTTCATGCTTCTGTTTGACCATCACCTGTCTTGCATCTATTTAACCGCTGTTGTCATGACAACAGCAAATCACCTCTGATGCTGCATTTCATTTATGCTGAAGCAAAGATCAAAACCTAAACTTACCTTGAACTTTTACACGCAAGTATAATATTTCCTTCTATTTGTTATTATTGCTGTTGCATTTTGAATAAATCAGATTATTTATAGAACTGAATTAGATATTACGTCTGTTGACCACAGTTTTATAAAAGGTGTTAAGGGCACTAAAGACCCTGCTGATTTATTGTAGTGTGGACTCAAGCGCTCTAGATTTCCAGGGCTCTTCCACAATTCGATTAGCTGCAGGTGTGTGTTCTGCTTGTTCAAACAGCCCTCAGTCATAATTACACACCTGTCCGTCCTGTTAATATGTCCATTTTAATTAAGAGACTCTGGTTCTGTATAATATGTCCTGAAGAGCATTCAGTCAGCCTGCATCACTCAGCACTCTGTCCAGATGCCTACTCCGAAACAAGGTTATATGAGTTTGGTTTTCCTTTATTTATCACACTTTTTTTCAGTATGTGCGTTATATATGTTGTGTACAGTATGTGATATGTCTGTTTTTAATCTTCACTCATTATTTCAGTGGAGTGACAAAAGTTATGACTGGCATAATATATAATATCTATATATATGTTTGGTGATCTTGCTAAAACTAACAGTCTGCTGGTGGAGGCCATTACTGACCATCATTTTTAACGTTGATGTATCTGACATCTTCTGCATTCCTACAAAATAAGTTTGATTCATATGCATTCACTCATTCTCATATTTTCTAAGTTGCACCAAACATCTAGATGAAAAATCAAAGCCATAAAGTGATTCATTCCCTCATATGGTGTTTTCCTATTAGCATTCTGATATTCTTCTGCCCTTCACAGAACAAAAGAAAGAGGAAGAGAGTTCTGTGTGCACGTGTCCAGCGGCTGGGCGGCGGCCAACTCAATTACCTGCTCCCGCAATCGCGGGCGTTTATCTTTCTGTCCGAGTTTGTCTTTGCAGCTTTTGCTTATACTTGATTTTGTCATTTCATTACAAAATACTTATTATCACATATCTTATGCAGAAGAAATGAGTGCTGAAAAAACACTTTGCTGAAATGTTCTGGGTGGTTACAAGGTCATTACTATATGGTTGCTACGGTATTCTGGATGGTTGCCAGGGTGTTGCTGTATAGTTGCTAAGATGTTCTGGGTGGTTGAAAGGACATTGCTACAGCATAGAGTTGCTAAGGTGTTCTGGGTGGTTGCCAGGGTGTTGCTATGCAGTTGCTAAGGTCTCCTGGGTGGTTGCAAGGGCATTGCCACAGCATAAGTTTGCTAAGGTCTTCTAGGTTGTTGCCAGGGTGTTGGTATGCAGTTGCTAAGGTCTCCTGGGTGGTTGAAAGGATATTGCTACAGCATAAGTTTGCTAAGGTCTTCTAGGTTGTTGCCAGGGTGTTGCTATATAGTTGCTAAGATGTTCTGGGTGGTTGCCAGGGTGTTGCTATGCAGTTGTTAAGATGTTCTGGGTGGTTGCCAAGGTGTTGCTATGTAGCTGCGTCCCTGTGCTGTTTGCTTTCACAAATATGACATTTCCTGTCAGCCAGTCCATAACATTTACACAGAGCTGAGTCACACTGAACTCTGACAGAAGTCACTCACTCACTGGCCGCTGTAGTGCTCACTACAAAAGCTGCACCCTGGGCCATTCTATTTATGGAGTGGCTTTGTTCAGGCTCTGGAGGGAACCGCCGTCCGCTGCACCATGAGACTCTCTCTGGTTTTCAATTGTTCTGGAATTCACATTTTTGTTCTTTTTCACTAAAGGGACGTGCTTAACTTTCAAAATTCATTGTTCGTCCACATCAGAAGATCAAACTACATGCTGTATGTCCTGCTGTTGGTGCTGAAACCTATATGAGGTTTGCTAGAATGTGTAAAGCCCAAAACATACTGCATGATTTTAGAAATCCTGTAAGATCACTGCATGTCACACTGTACTAAACTTGGCTACGACATGTGTAGACTGTACGATGATGATACCTATTGACTCGTATGCTACGACGCACATTATTATAAAAGAATAAAACATCATCAGCATGCGCTAGTGGTAAACAAAAAGAACATGATAAATCACACTTTAGCAGTTGTATTTTTTGTGTGTGCTGAAAAAAGCCATGTCGCGTTGATTTAATGTTGCATTTTTATTGGTTGGACATTCAACGTGGATCGTACCAGCAAACACACTGTGTGATGATCATGCTGTATCGTAGTCTATCTTTAGTCGCAAGACCGCGACAACGGCCGTCTTTGAACCTCTCTCACTGTACGACACAGGACCACCAATTAGGAGCCACGATCACAGAAATCGCCACAATTGTTTCACGATGCCAATCTTTCCTCTGGGACAGCCAGTGCAGTGCAGTGTGTTTAGGGCTTTACAGGGTTGCAGATTTATCTTAAATTAGGTTATCAGTAAGGACTAGCTTGATTGGCACCAGATGTTTTCAGTAATTTAAACGCTTTCTCATAACTAAAAAAAAAAAAATTCTTGTTCATAATTTTTCTTATAATAACTTTAGTATCAGGATTACATGGTAAGCGTGACAATTTTTGGATACTAGGTACAAATAATTATTATTTTTTTTATTTACAAAAAAATAACATTTTCCCAGCAGACACACAACATCATAAGAGGCTGATATTTGGTTAACTTTTGGTTGCGACGTCGGGTGACCAAAATTCAATGTCAGTTCAACGTCTAATGTCAATGTTAATTTGATGTCTAATATCAGCTGACATTGATATTTTAGGTTGTGTAACCAAAAATCCAACATCATGTCCAACGTCAACTTGACGTTATAATAACAGAGGGTATCAAAATTAATGTTTTTGAATTATTATATTTTGATATCTGAGATTTAAATGGCTGGATACAGAAAATGATGAGAAGCACAGCTAAACATGACATTTTAAGTAATTAAAATTATTCTTTAAATTGTTTTAAATTGTTAATTTGAACTATTTAAAATTATTTATTTAAATTATGTTTATTGTATTTATTTAAATTATATATTTTGTTTATATAGGTACAAAAATTGTTTAAAGATTTTTTTTTTAATGAATACATTTAATTTAATAACAGAGGCTATTAAAATTATTATATTTTTGATATAATTTTTGAATTGTCATATTTTGATATTTGAGATTTAAATTGTTGGATAAATGATGAGGAGCACTGTAAATAGGACATTTTAAGTAATTAAAATGATTGCTTACATTATTTTTTAAAGTAATTGTAATTATTTTTAATGATTTATTTAAATCATATCAATTCAATTATATACATTGCATTTATTTAAGTTATATATTGTGTGTGTACATATAGGTACAAAATTGTTTATTTTGTTTAAAGAAATGTTTTTGTTAACAATCAATTAAATTTAATAACAGAGGCTATCAATTTTTTTTTTTTTATTATTATTATTTTGAATTATTATTTTGATACCTGACATTTAAATTGTTGGATTGTTGGAATTGTTGGAAGGTCAAGGTCAAGACATATGATTTGAAACAGGCCAAAATCAATGTCTGAAGGTAAATAATGAAATAATGTTTTATATTTTGGGGTGAACTATTGCTTTAAAAAGTAATTTGTAGCCTATTTGTGGAAATCAAAAGCTTCTCAATGGCTGCAGTACTGATGGGACAGAATGCTGTTTCATATAAAACCCAGTTGCTAAGCTGTTCCTTTCTTTCTTTAGCAGAGTCTCTGTGGAGGAAAAAGCTCATTGCTTTCTCTGAGTTCACTTTTGACGTCATTAATGCATCAGTGCCTCAATGGATGAATCATAAGTCTTTGTTTTGAATATGCTGCTCTCTCCACACACACACACACACAAACTCACACACTTTAGTTGACCTTGCCATGCCTGAGTGAGATGTGCTTTGTTTAAGATCAGTCAGCCATGTTAAATGGATGATGCCAGCTATGCGACGTTTGCCTCCATCAGATAAAGTGTGACATCCATTCAAATTAAATATGAAACAATCAGTTAATGAAGTATTACAGACACCATCCGTATTCTCTGTAAATAAGCTGGACCAGATGGCCTTTGTGTCTTTATGACGCTTCAGCTGAGAGGGTGAGAAATCGAGATTGTAAGCAAATTGTTCATCTTTCCTAAAAGTGCTTGAGGTAAAGAGGAGGATGCATTCACTCGTCTGATACATCACTTACACTCCTGCAGGTGAATGAAGTCACTGAAGCAAAGCAGATAACGGAGCCTTCACTAAGCCCCGCCTTAAACATGTTACTGACCAATCCTGGCCTAGCAACTGTTACCATCTAGTTTTTGGGGTTTTCTGAGATGCTGCATGTGTTGGAATAACTTTAAAGTGGAATATTTCAAACATTCAGTAAAACGTTGCTGAAAATGGTTTTATTATATTAAATGTCTATTTTTGGTGCAAGAACTTTTACTGACCTGTTTAGTGGGGGGTGCACTGTAAAAAACATTAGTACTTTTTACAGAAAAATACCATAAAATGCCTAAGTAAAAACACATTAATTGGTTAACATACAGGTGCATCTCAATGAATTAGAATGTTGTGGAAAAGTTCGTTTATTTCAGTAATTCAACTCAAATTGTGAAACTCGTGTATTAAATAAATTCAGTGCACACATACTGAAGTAGTTTAAGTCTTTGGTTCTTTTAATTGTGATGATTTTGGCTCACATTTAACAAAAACCCACCAATTCACTATCTCAACAAATTAGAATACTTCATAAGACCAATAAAAAAACATTTTTAGTGAATTGTTGGCCTTCTGGAAAGTATGCTCATTTACTGTATATGTACTCAATACTTGGTAGGGGCTCCTTTTGCTTTAATTACTGCCTCAATTCGGCGTGGCATGGAGGTGATCAGTTTGTGGCATTGCTGAGGTGGTATGGAAGCCCAGGTTTCTTTGACAGTGGCCTTCAGCTCATCTGCATTGTTGGGTCTGGTGTCTCTCATCTTCCTCTTGACAATACCCCGTAGATTCTTTATGAGGTTCAGGTCTGGTGAGTTTGCTGGCCAGTCAAGCACACCAACACCATGGTCATTTAACCAACTTTTGGTGTTTTTGGCAGTGTAGGCAGGTGCCAAGTCCTGCTGGAAAATGAAATCAGCATCTCCATAAAGCTTGTCAGCAGAAGGAAGCATGAAGTGCTCTAAAATGTCCTGGTAGATGGCAGCGTTGACTGTGGACTTCAGAAAACACAATGGACCAACACCAGCAGATGAAATGGCAGCCCAATTCATCACTGACTGTGGAAACTTTACACTGGGCTTCAAGCAGCTTGGATTCTGTGCCTCTCCAGTCTTCCTCCAGACTCTGGGACCTTGATTTCCAAATGAAATGCAAAATTTACTTTTATCTGAAAAGAGGGCTTTGGACCACTGAGCAACAGTCCAGTTTTTTTCTCCTTAGCCCAGGTAAGATGCTTCTGACATTGTTTCTGTTTCAGAAGTGGCTTGGTAGCCCTTTTCCTGAAGACGTCTGAGCGTGGTGACTCTTGATCACTGACTCCAGCTTCAGTCCACTCCTTGTGAAGCTCTCCCAAGTGTTTGAATCAGCTTTGTTTGACAGTATTCTCAAGCTTGTGGTCATCCCTGTTGCTCGTGCACCTTTTCCTACCCCATTTCTTCCTTCCAGTCAACTTTTCACTTAATATGCTTTGATACAGCACTCTGTGAACAGCCAACCATTCAGTAATGACCTTCTGTGACTTACCCTCTTTGTGAAGGGTGTCAATGATTATCTTCTGGAGAAATGTCAGATCAGCAGTCTTCCCCATGATTGTATAGGCTATTATGTAACCATTTTGAAGGTTCAGGAAACCTTTGCAGGTGTTTTGAGTTGATTAGCTGATTGGCATGTCACCATATTCTAATTTGTTGAGATAGTGAATTGGTGGGTTTTTGTTAAATGTGAGCCAAAATCATCAGAATTAAAAGAACCAAAGACTTAAACTACTTCAGTCTGTGTGATTGGATGCATTGAAATAAATGAACTTTTCCACGACATTCTAATTCATTGAGATGCACCTGTATATGGTAAAAGCTACGCAATGTTTATAATGTATATTTAATGCAATGTTTTTTTTATTATTATTTTTTTGTCAGTAAAAATGATAAATTATCATATAATTTACAGTAAAAAATGTTGTTTTGTGTAACATTTTATGGTTTTTATTGTGCCACTTACAGTATATTATTAGGATGGTTATCAGTACATTTTAAGGTACAAAAGCAGTTTTTGCTTGTATTTTAACATTATATCCCTTAATAAAAATAAGGCTGTAAGTTGTAAAATATACAGGCATCCCACAAAACTGGAGACATTATCACAGTATTTTTACAGTGAATTTCTGGCAACCACAGCTGCCATTTTTTCCCTTGTAAATTGTATGTTTTATTATGAATATTTCACATTGTCTCACTTTATTATATTTAATGCGCTACTTTGTAGTAGAAAATTGTGTTTTTAGTTAATTTAGATTATTTGATGTTATTTATTTTTATATGATATATTTATATGTAACAGGTAAGTAATTAAGTGTTTTTGTATAAAGCACAATTCTTTAGATCAGTGGTTTTCAAATGTTTTTGCTTGAGCACCAACACAGACCAAAATATTTGATCACACAAAAGTAATCAAAAATTAAATGCATCAGTATTAGCAGTATTCCATAAGCTCAACAATATGCAAATATATTGATGTGACAAGCTGATTTTGTAAATGCATAAACAGAAGTGGGATATATCTGCTTAATGAATGAAACAAATATTGTGCCAAATCTAGAATTTTAATTAGCCATATTACCAAGTGAATTTGAGAACCACTGATTTACAGGAGAAAACATCAACTTGAAGCTGTTCAAATTCTTTGTTTTTTACACCTGTTTTTTTTTTTTTTTTTTTTTTTTTAGATGTAGTGTTTATTGGTTTGTCCTCTGAACAGCTGGTGCCGTCCACATGTGACTGATAATGTGTGTCACGGCCTTTGAGTTCCTTCTGGGAATGAGGTGAAGTTGTTTAGATCAGGATGGTGTTTCTGCCTCTGTCATCGCCCGCAGCTGCCTGGAGCAGGGTCAGGAACCTCTGAATCAATCAGCGAGAGGGTACTACCACACAGATGGTCACACAGAGCCGCGTGTGGCCCTCAGCAGGTGAGCCGAGAGCAGAACAACACCTGAACTGAGACTGACCCGTCACCTGACGACAGTACGCTATCATCTGATCAAGACCTGAGAAATCACACCAGCATTACAAACATTCTCAACAAGAACAACGTGGTTACACAGAAAGATCTATCTATCTATTAAATTCAATTAAATTAAATTCAATTCAATTCAATTCAATTAATATTGCTTTATTGGCATGACATACTTAGGTACATATTGCCAAAGCATTGTACCAGAATAAAAAAACAAAAATACATATAATATACATCCATAAATAAACAAAACAAAATACATGTAAAATACATCCATATATATATATATATATATATATATATATATATATATATATATATATATATATATATATAAACATTAACGGTACTACTAATGCAGATGTGTTCACTCTTTACTTCTTAGTTTGTGGCATTTATAAATATGATGTGCTACCAAAGATGAAGTAGGTCCTTCACCAATTAATATTCTTAATTTGTCATTTTCATGGAGTGACTGGAACTCAGGGATAATCTGCTGTATTTGACTGTACAGAGTGTCTCTTAAGGACGTGTATTTTTCACAGTGGAGGAGAAAGTGTTCCTCCGTCTCATCTGATCCAGATCTACATTTGTTACCGATTCACTCTTCTTTAGGTAACCACGTCTTTTTATGTCGTCCTCTTTCTATGGCCAGCTGGTGGTCACTCAGTCTGTACTTCGTCAGTAAATGTCTGTGAGTTATATTCCTGACTGAGACCAGATAGTCAGCCAGACTGTACTCTCTGTTGAGTTTCAGATAACATTGGAGACGACTTTGGTCTTTGGCTTGTTCTTTCCAATGCTGTACATATGTCTCCTTCTCTTCATTCATAATTTCTTTGATTCTTCCAGGTTTTTCAGGGTTGGTGATATTGTTAGTCAGAGTGCTTTGTTAGTCAGATCTGACACCATTACACAAAGATGACTTTTGGGCACTCATTTTTTTGTGATTTTAGTGCTTTAAAATGAAGAGAATCTTCAGAACTAGAGTTTAAGTGGATCCAGAACTTTAAAACTCTTTTTTTAATGATTAGATTTAGGGGGAGACGGTCTAACTCCGCTCTGCAGGCGTTATTAGGCGTGTTTCTGAGCATGCACGTGAAGGATGCTTCTGCAGAACTCTACATGCAGAGCTTCTAAAGGGTGTTTGTGCCAATCTTTATGGCTGTAGTTACTCGTTGGGTCCCAGATCTTGCTTCCATACAGGGCAATAGGCAGCAAATTTGCTAAACACATGCTAACACGAGCAGCAACCATTTTTATTTCCACAAACACAGTGCGCTGCGTCTGACGTCACGTCTTCTTCTGCGCATGCGGGTCACTTCAGGGCCGTATACGGTTCACACATGAGACTGAGGGCAGTCGCATTTAAATGACAATGTGAACAACAGCGCAAAAAAAACCGATCTGAGCATTAAGACCTGCAGTGTGAACTAAGTCTTTGTCCAGATTCTGATGGGGATGTCTATATTTTACAAGTAATGTTTTTATTGCCAAATTGAAATTTCCAGTGGGAGTTAAAACCAGACCAAGATAATTATATTGTAAAGCATGTTGAAGTGTGGTGTTGTTTAAAGTAAATATATGTTTATGTTCTAGATTTCTGTTTTTTTTTTTTCTTTTTTTTTCTTGAAATATCATAATCTTAGTTTTTTGGATGTTGACTTCTAAGTTCTAATCATGGCAGTATTTAGTTAAAATGTCAAGGCTGTTGAGAAAAATAGTCTGTCCTTTGCTGTCCAATTTTTACTGCACATTTATTTTGGTTATACATGTTTTTAATTAAGTCATATATTTTACCCCCTATGCCACTTTGAATGATTTTATAAAACAATCCGTTATGCCAAATGGAGTCAAAAGCCTTCTTAAAATCTATGAAGCATGCAAATATTTTCCCCTCTTTCTTCAGGTGTACATGTTCATTTATTAACGTGTATTGTGTGAATATGGTCAGAGGTTCGATGTTTAAAATTCAAATTGGAGGAAGCCAATTTGAGATTTGCTGATGACATTGTGCTGCTTTAAGGAAGATGAAATCCGAGAGTTGATTATTGAGCAAAATACTTTCCCCAAATTACTGGTTACAAATATCCCTCTGTAGTTATTAGGATCTGTTTTGTCTCCACTTTTAAAGATAGGAGAGATGAATCCTGTGTTCCAGACCTCAGGAAAAACGCCTGAACTCAAAATCAAATTAAAAAGTTTGTGTAGTGCAATCTGAAGTTCAGGAGAGCTGTTTTTAAGCATCTCATTTTTTATGTTGTCAGAGCCACAGGATTTCTTACATTTGAGGGATTTCAGTTTTCCACTAAGTTCTTGTTGGGTAATTGGATAATCTAGTGGATTTTGGTTATTTTTGATACATGATTCAAGAGCATTCAATTTTTCAAGGACTTTTAACTGGTTGGGATTATTCAGAGGGTCAATTTGATGTGTATAGAGCTTCTCAAAATAATCTTTCCAAATTTGACCATCTTGTATGGCTAGTTCTCGTGGCTTTGTATTGTTTAGACTGTTCCAAGTGCTCCCGAACTGACCCTGATCAATTGTGTTTTCCATCTTCTGAAGTGTGTTGTTATAATAATCCAATTTCTTCTGTCTCAGTGTGTTTTTGTATTGTTTCAGAAGTTCTGAGTGCTTTAGGCGTAATTCTGAGTTGCCTGGATCTTTGTGTTTTTGATTTGAAATGAATCGTAGCTCTTGTCTTATTGTTTTACAGTCATGGTCAAACCACTTTTCAGAAGGTTTTTGTTTAGCTCTATTTTTGTGTTTATATGTGGTAGTTTTATTTAAATTAGCCTTTTTTTGCTATATTTTCAAAAATGTCAGTAATATGTTTAATTGCTAAATGTATTCCTTTCCAATTATTATCATATGTTGAATTGTTAAACAGTGTTATGGAATTGATTATTTCATTAGACTTCAATATTTTAATATATGTTTCAGCAGCATTACGAGTCCATCTATATGGTGTTAGGAGTTTATGTAGATGAATTGGCTTTTTATGAATTTCTCTTGATTTGATGTTTTCACCTTTAATGCAAAGATTGATCTGGCTGTGATCAGACAGGGGTGACTGAGCTTTGACGGTAAGTGCACTGAAATGGGAAGGGCTTATATTTGATATGGCATAATCTACAACACTGTTGCCGAGATGTGAGCTATAGGTAAATTGTCCACAGGAATCTCCTTTGATTCTACCATTGAGGATATAAAGACCTAAAGTTTGACAAAGGTGGGCTACCTCTTTCCCAAGCCTATTGACTCCAGTACCCTGGTTATTTCTTCTAGGTAGAGTACTGAAGAGATCTTGGGGTAAATGTGTGAACAGATGTTTATCTCCTGAGTTATCAATATAGTCTAATTCTGAACCTGTTCGAGCATTTAGATCTCCACAT
This sequence comes from Spinibarbus caldwelli, assembly GCA_039654775.1. Lineage (NCBI taxonomy): Eukaryota > Metazoa > Chordata > Actinopteri > Cypriniformes > Cyprinidae > Spinibarbus > Spinibarbus caldwelli. The sequence continues at coordinate 33,380,709 of CM077234.1, read as the reverse complement.
AGTAAAATTTTCTCCAGAGTTTGATATTGATTAATTTCTTCCTGTAAAGTGTAAAATACTTCATCGTCATAGAATGGGGAATCTGATGGAGGAATATAAATTCCACAGATAAAAATGTCTTTATCTAGAATTCCAAAGCTTTTATCCAATTTTAACCAAATGTGATTTTTGCCTTGCTGTACTGGTGATGTAACAGGGTCAAAGTCATTTTTTATCTATATGACTAAACCTCCAGAATCTCTAATCACAATGTATTGAGTTGAGTTTCCAGGAGGGCACTATGATTTCAGAGTAACTTGCAGGTCACTGAGTGGACACATCTGATCTACACCATGTTTCTGTTAGAATTAGGATGTCAACATTTGTGATGCTATTTAAAAAATCTGTGTTTGTGCTTTTTAATCCAAATGTTTTAGAGCACAAACCCTGAATATT